>JAHKKF010473419.1:0-14438 GCA_019740295.1 Labeo calbasu
GAATAAGGAGACATTTGGATTTGTGTCGTATGAGAGACCCAATGTTAGTTTCAGTTTCGCTTTAGCCTAAATGGTTTCGTTTTTGCTTGTCCCCTAGCATGGCATCGTCTATCGACCCAACCCTAGCGAGCCGCGTTTCTCGCTTTGAATCAGTGAATTATTTTGTCAACTGTGAAACATTCAAGGACACGTTTCATTCTTTCAAAGACACACAAACACACAGAACTGCAGTGAAAATATAAATATTAGAGAAACACTGACCTTCATGATGTCCACAACCGCCTGACACGCCTCGTCTTTATCCCGAGCGACTACGACTCCCTTCCCGGCAGCCAAACCGCTGGCCTTCACCACCAGAGCGGGAAACTTGGCGCTGAACAAACACAACCGCACGTCAGCAATGTGATATTTAGATGCATCTTAAAACATGCGTTTATTATGAGTTGCATTCGTTTGTCGCCACAGACAATGATTGTGTGGTATATTTAGTTCAGGTTGCAGACGTTTACCCTCGGATGTATCTGCAGGCGTCCTGCGGGTCGGTGAAGGAGCTCCAGCGCGCCGTGGGAATGTTGTGACGCTCCATGAAGGATTTGGAGAAACTCTTGCTGGCCTCCAGCTGCGCCGCCTTCGCAGACGGACCGAAACACGACACGCCGGCGGCCGTCAGGTCATCCACTATACCTGAGAGACGGTTAACATCATCTGTTACATTCGTTTACAATTCCTTATGTTTACATGAAAATAAGTTTAACATAATTAATAAATCATTTTAAAAACGTTTTCACTTGATATTTATGGTTACTTCTTAATCACAAGAAGGTCATCACACTTAAATCAAACCGCAATATGCCAGAAATATATTACTACTATCACTACTACTACTACTAAAATGAAACAAACATTATTTTTTAGGATATAATCACACAACATTTCTTCCATGTTTTAATTTTAATAGTAAATTCCCCTTTGTTTGGCTAAAAAAAAAAGTTTTTAGAGTATATTTAATATTAATATTATTTTATTTATTTTTTTTTTTTTAATTTTAATGAATATTGAATTAATATTCATATTATTTTAATTAATATCATTTTTTTTTTATTTATATTTTATTGTATGTGTCATATGATGAATTTTTTTTTTATGCCAAAAATCTTTAGGATATTAAGTACAGATCATGTTCCATGAAGACATTTTGTAAATTTCCTACCGTGAATATATCAAAACTTTTTTTGTATTATTTTTGATTAGTAATATGCATTGCCAAGAACTTCATTTGGACAATTTTAAAGGCAATTTTCTTAATATTTTGATTATTTTACAGATTCCAGCTTTTCAAATAGTTGTATCTCAGTCAAATATTGTCCTAACAAACCATACATCAATGGAAAGCTTATTTATTCAGCTTTCAGAAGATGTATAAAGATTAAAAAAATATTTACCTTTACGACTGGTTTTGTGGTCCAGGGTCACATATTATAATTTGTTCTATTGTTACGCTTCTGTTAACAGTAATTAAAATACTATTAAATACAGTTTTTAAATAAACAAGTGTATATGTGTATTTATTTATGTTATATTATGTTATGTTATATTAGATTAGATTAGATTACATAACCCCCCACATTTAGTAGATGTTTTTACAACATGTTGCTTCCAAGTGGGCCACAGGATGACTTTAATGTATTTAAATTAATAAATTGTTATTAATAAATTAAGATAATAATAATAATAATAATAATAATAATAATAATAATTATTATTATTATTATTATTATTATTATTATATTTTTTCCCCCTCAGGAACTAATGTTTTACTAAAGAACTTGCAAATTTAGACTGCAAGTGAATTTTTTTTAGGTGTTTATCAGATATTTGTACACAAATATGATCAGATTACATCTGATAATATGTGAAACTTTACTGTCTATACAGAAATTCATATTTGACACTGGCTAAATGCAATAATGTCACAAAGGCAGTCTTTCATCATCTATTTTGATCATTAAGCCACATTTGCTTGTTTTTCATGAAATGAAGTGTCTCTTACCAGCAGCCAGAGGAACTTCTGGACCAACAACCACGAGCCCCACGTTATGATCCTTACAATACTGAGCTAAAATCGTGTGATTGTTCACGGACACCTCTGGAAGAAAAAAGATAAAAAATATTATAAATATTATAACACACTTCATGCACACACAAAGTCTGAATGTGTGTGAAGTATATTTTTAAAAGCATATTGTTCATTTATTTTTATTCATAAGGAACGTATTTCTAGGTCTCTCACCGGAGTTGATGATCTTCCCGCTGTTGGCGGTTCCTGCGTTACCAGGAGCCACGAGGACCTGCTGAACGTGCGGCGACTGTGATAACTTCCACGCCAGAGCGTGTTCCCGTCCACCGCTGCCGATCACCAGCACCCGCTCCGCCATGACGTCTGCTAATGATTTAGTTACATTATTAAAAAATATATATATTTCCATTCCAATATTCCAACAAATAAATTACCGGTAATAAAAAAAAAAAAAACTAAATTATTTTAAATAATAAATATTTTAATTAAAATATGTACATTTTCTGAAGAAAATGCTTGGCAATTCCTAGATTGTTCCTAGTTAGTTAATTCAAGTCAGTTCATGTCCGCTGAATTCCATTAAATAATATTAAAAGATACAGATTTGAATTTAATAATGTAGTAATAAACGCTTCAGATATATTTTTCATTGTTAGTTCATGTTAACTAACGCATTTAAATAATGTAAACAAGTAGAACCTTACTGTAAAGTGTTACCAAATTATTTTAATTAAAAATCATTCTGCAAGTTTTAACACATCTGTTAAATGCCCAAGTGGACATATCTCTGATATATTAATCTCTGTCTCACAAAATGTCACTATCTGCATGCCAAGCATGCTAAATTGTTTTTATTTCTTCCAAAGCGGCGGTTTAATTGCATGAAGTGTTTGACCTATAGGATGCAACGATGCGAGTTTGATCTCATCTTCTGCCGCTGACCTTTCGGTGCTGCAGTAAGATCTTAAATCCTAAAACATAAACGTCCAGCGGCATCAAGCGGCACATCCATAAACACCTACAGAAGCTGCGCAACACTGTGTTTTACCATCATACTAAGTGCAAAAAAATCATGGTGCATGTGCACAAACCACTGCATCACATCTGTATGAAAAATATGTTTAAAAAACATACAGAAGCATTGAAACACCATGTATAATAAGTGCAAACAACCACGGTGCATGTGCACAAATCATTGCATCACCTTTGCATGAAAAATAAGTTTAAAAAACATACAGAAGCATTGAAACACCATGCATAAGTGGAAAAAAATCATGGTGCATGTGCACAAACCATTGCATTACATTTGCAAGGAAAATACCATCAGCTGACTTTGAAAGCAAGACTGATGATCAGCTGGCATTGTTTTTAGTTAAACTTTGACTCAATAACCTACTGACAGGATTCCTCAGGTTGAGTAACAGTGAATGCTGATAACTGATGATCAAATCAATCAAACACACAGAGCAAACACAATCACAGTCAGAATGTTAACTAGTAGCACATGAGGGACTCACATCACGAGATTCAGGGTTTGCTGCTCATTTAGTTCTACTATGAAGGTTTTTAAGTGCATTATCTGAACAGCAAATGCATAATAATGCATTAGATCTCTATATTCATGTGTTGAAATGCATCAGTGTGAGCAATTAACATGCATGAACATGTTTGCTGGTATTTTCAGGCACAACCTTTATAAAAGAAATACTGTGGTTGTACTATTGTAGTTTGATATGGTTGTAAAGTAGTAGCATGCTCAGATTTACAATGCTACTGTTAAAGTGCATATCTCATAATATTATGAACAAGTTAAAAACTAGTAATTTAATGGTATATGACCATAAAGACACGATACTAATATAGTACAAATGTTCAAAAAAACTGTAAAACTTTCAGAACTGCACATGCATTCTGAGCAGAAGTAAAGATGCAACATCAGCCAGACTGCTAAAACAATGAGTAACTTAAATAAACTTTATGGGAATCAACCATGAACTCTTTCATGCAAGTTGTTTGAGCATGCATTCGTTGCTTCTATAGGTGTAATTGTTAACTTACGTGGTTTCTGATGAGCAGCGGGTTACAATCGGGATCTTGTAGTGTTCTGGTCGTGAAGGACTGATGGACAGAAGACCAACGTGTGTTTCCCACCACAAACCACGTGCTCAGACTGATAATTCCCACAGGATACTGATATTCGATTCGCGAAATGATTCATTCTTTTGAATCGGTTCTTTTTAATGTTTTGGTTAAGTCGAATCGCAGATTGAGGTGTGATCATAAAAACAGCAATATTTCTCACAATATGTGTGTTTTAATAAAAAACAGTCATCAACAGTGGCATTTAACGAGAATTACGTTTGGACTGGAGCGAACTGTCCGAACGAATCGATTCGTTCGAAGTGATTTGGACTATACCTCACAAACACGCTGAACAAAAAGGGAATTTAATGACAATTAAGAGAGGGAATTGTAAAGTAAATATACAATATAAAGATTGTGAGTTCAAGCTTTTTTATTAAGTCTTAAAGTTTCTGTTTAAAGATTTCAAGAAAGTTTACGTTTCACTGTAATCAACTTCCTTTCGGAGGTCGTGGAGAATTATGGTAAATGTAGTTTATTTAATTATCCCGATTCCCAGAATCCTTGAGGAATGTTACCTACGGAAATTTCCATCATAGTAAATACAATACAATACAGAAAAGTAGGTGTTTTTAAACATATTTCCCAAAATGACTGTGATTCCCTATAGCCTTTTAATTAAATTAGTCCGGATTTCAATGTTTTTGGATGAAAATACAAGAACTGTCCTATATATATATTTTAACTTCTTTAATTTTTAATTTATATTTATAACTTCTGTAAAATAAAAAATTTGTTCTAATATTGTAATATTTCATACTATATGTGCACTTTAATCAAGAACATAGTGATAAAACTTAGTATTTAACAACAATTTCATTTGAGCTAATTAACTGAAGCAAACCATCCAAACAAATCGATTCACTCCAAATGAATCAGACTTCTTCATGCTATACTTCTCAAACTCATTACATTATAAAGAAAGAATTCACTAAAAATGGTTTTGTGATTGTGTTTGTTTACAGTTCATATGATAAAAGTAATGATAAAAACATGAACAGGTAACATACTTTTCTCACTTTTTATTTGATAAACATGACAGTGTCCGCCATTAAACTCTTAAAGAACACAAAAATCAGTGAATCAGCATTGTTAACACAAAACAGACCAGGATGACAACATCTATTTGAAACCGCAAGAATAAAAACAGACATAAATATTGATCGAAAGTCAAGAATAACTTAATTAACGGCTGATTTCATGTGTAAAATCATAAAATCACAGCAGAGGCAGATCTGGGCTGCTGAGAAGCTCCTGAGCAACATCAGAGTCTCTAAGAGCAAAGAAAGTCACTCCAGAGCTGTACGCCGCTGGAATCACGAGATGCGTCATCTTAGGATGGTCTTCATCATTCTGCTCTTCCTCACTGATCATCTGTCTGACCTGACCTATAAATGACGGAAACTCATGGTCAGTTGAGTCCAGCTCGGTGAATTTAGCCAAAGCATTAAGACGGCATTTACACTGACAGCATATGCACAAACACTTAGTGTGCAATGGAAAATGTGCATTAGAATGTGAATAAAATATCAATAAATAAAAAAGCGGGTGACTTAAAGATTGCCGTACCCTCCACATTTAATGTTTTCCAGCGCAGGTCGGGATGCTGATCTGAGATCTGTGATAGATGAGCATCCGGCGTCAGTCTCTTTAGAACATCTTCACGGCGAATGAGCAGCACAGACTCACTGCACAGACGCTCATGAACCTCATCTTCACTTACTGCCGAAAGAAGAACAATGTATGTACTATTATAGTTTTTTTATTATATTTTTAAGTAGCTTTTATTTGTGTATTTTCAGTTTTCGTTTAAATTTAGTTTACTTTTTAGTCATTTTATTTATTTATTTTTTCATTTTACTTGTTATTTTTAAAGATTACTTAGGGCGCGTTTTTAAAATATTACTCCGTTTTAGTTTCTAATTATTATTATTGTTGTTGTTTTCGAGTTAGTAATATTAGTGCTTCAACTTGTTTGCCAAGGCAACATTTCTAATTTCAATATTTTATATTATCTTTCAGCTTAATTTTAATTAACATTTAAAAAAATTACTAACAATAATAATAATAATAGTAGCTTTTATTTTTGTATTTTCAGTTTTTGTTTACTTTTTAGTCATTTTATATATTTATTTTTTAATTTTACTTTTTGTTGTTTTTAAATATTACTTATGGCTAATTTGTTTTTAAATATTGCTCAGTTTTAGTTTTCTAGTTAGAAGATAGATAGATTATTTTCTAGTTACTAATATTATTGCTTCAACTTAAACTTATTTGCCAAGGCAACATTTCTAATGTTATATTTTCTTTTAGGTTCATTTAATTAACATTTTAAAAAAAAATAATAATAATAATAATAATAATTATTATTATTATTATTAGTAGTAGTAGTAGTAGTAGTAGTATTATTAGAAATACACAAATACGTAAACAAAACATAAAAAAATAAAAAACTATTATATAATAAAAATAACTATTAACAATATGTAATTGCCGCCAAATATAATTACTTACTTAAATTAGTTAAAAAAGATATATAAGCTAATTAATGAACATTTTGAAGGTGATAAGACAAATTATGAAGGAAATAGACAAATAAGACAAATTAAAAAGATTATATATATTTAAGATATGTATCTTAAATATATAAATATATAAGTATATCTATCTATAAGATTTTTAGACGTATTTAAGATAAAAAATTTATCTGAATTTCATTTCAATTTTTCTGCTGATACTCTTCCTTCACAGAGCTTTCTGAATAAAATACGATTTTGGTCACATCACCTATAACTAAACACAGTTCTATAAACAAATCAAGCTGATATTTTTATTAAGATTTATTTTCCATATTTCTATATTCATATTTTTAAATTATTTTCAATTTATTTTATAGTTAAAGTTTTACTTTCAGTTTTTTTTTCTTTTTCTCTCTTTTTTTATGTCCACATGGCTTTTATTAATTTTATGTCAGGTTTAGTTATTTTAGAACATCAAGTTAAACAGAACGGAAGTGAGAAAACCTTTTAGACTTCTTTCACAATAATAACCCTGGTGATGTGTGGTTTGGGACGCACCCACGTCCAGCGGGTTGGTCATGAATATGGCACTGGGTCCGACTCCGAAGATGAGCTGGTGATGCCAGGCGTCGGGAATCTCTTCTCCTTCAGGAACGGCCCGCTGCATGTTCATGGTGGCGACGGGAACGGCTCCGCGCAGAATCCAGTGCGCCAACCACGGCACCAACTTTATCCTCCGCCGAGGATACAGGCCAAAGAATCGGCCCACGATGCGCCCCCCGCTTGCCTGCTCGGCCCCGGAGATCAGCTGCGGGTGTGTGGCCCCTGGAAAAGCAGAGTGTTGGTGTATAGCAAAGTTTGTCAAACGTTTTGTTTTTTTATTGGTTTAATAACCCTGTCGACAATGTGCAAATGTGTTGTTAAATTACTAAAAACACTGTATTATAATCTTAGTAACGTAAATATTCAGCTAAGCAGTCTGGCTGACCAAAAAAGTCTGCTTTAGAGAATAAGACACAGGATGTACCAGCCTTGCTGCGGGAGTGCAGGTAATCGGGCAGCGGCGCCTCGTTCATCCTCAAACTAGTCCTGACGCAGTGGTTGACCGTCTCTGGATTCACCGTGATGCCCAGCGCCTGCAGGACGTCCACCACCGCAGTGGCTCCGCACGCCGAGACCCCGATCTGCAGCGTCTGCCTCTGAACGGCCTCCTGGATGCTCCACAGCATGGCCGTGTGGATCTCGGTCTCCTCAGCATCCTGCCCGGGGCCGTCGGGAGCAGCTTCGGCTTTGGCTTCGGATCCGATCGCTTCCATCTCCTCTGGATGCTGACGGGCTGAAGACACATGCAAAAAAGCTGAAATTATAAGTGCTGTAATTAGCCACGCCCCCTCTTTCCACAGCTCCACCCACATGCAAATATGCCAATACAAGAAAAATATTATTACTTTTTTTTGTTTTACTTTTTATTTTATTTATTTTTATTTTTGTGTACTTTTTTATACTTATATCATTTTATTATTATTATTATTATTATTTTTACATATAAATGGATTAAATGCAGTGTGTAAGATGATAACTCGGCATTGCAAAATTAATAATTAAGCAATGTGTTTACATAAACATATCAAACAAAACACAAACTTATCATTATCACTGATGATAATAGTCAGAATAAATCACTGAATATTTATATGACAATTTCGTAATTATAAACAATGATATATTTTGTTATTTTTAATCAATACATGATTTTTTTTTTATTATTATTATTATTTTTTTTTGCAAATTTGCATCCAACATTGTTACATTTTGACTGGTTTGAAAATGCAAAATAACTGTCTTTATGTTTAAGATAATAACTGTGCTGCTTAATTAATTCAGTATGCAATTCTGACGATTATGTTGCTTGGCAACCTTAAGATAATGAGTTATAGTACTTGTAAATTATAGTTTGTTAATTATAAGCAAATTTAAATATAATTATTTTAAGGTTGCCAAGCAACATGATAGTCATCACTTGCATGATTAACTAATTAACTAATTAAGCAGCATACAGTTATTCTTAAACATAAACACAGCTCTTTTGCATTTTTAATGCAGTTTTATTTTAAAATATCAAATTAGACACAAATTCATTATTTACACTATAATAATTATCAAAATAATTGTGCATTTATATAATAATTATAACCAACTATATATTCTGATATTTATTAATAAACAAGCATTTTAAAAAAAAATGTTATTCCACATTTTTACATAAAATTGGATTAAAAATGTAAAATAACTGTATTTATGTTTAAGATGATAACTTAATGGCTTAATTAATTAAATATCAAATCTGATGTGGTCCTGACAAGTATGTTGCACTTGTACATTTAGAATTAAATAATATAATTAAACAAGTAATATAATTCTTTACCCAAGCAACACAGTCAGGAGTACAACACCTCATGTTTAATAATTGTGCTGCACATAACACATAAATCTTACACATAAACAGCTATTTTTAATCCAGTTTTGTTAAAAAAAAAAAAAAAGAAAAATCAGCAAATACATAAATGACGTACATGTGCATTAAAATAGTATAATTATGAGCAACAATATACTCTAATCTTTATTATATCATTATATGTCTACATAAAGAGTAAAACTGAATTAAAAATCCATAACAGCAATGCTTCACCTCAATGAATTAAACAAGTAATATGACCAGGCTGAGACAAATTATGTTGCTTTATATTACTTGTTTCTAATTTAATTAGCAATTACTATTACCGATTATTACTGTCATAAATAAATGATCGTTGTGTATATATTATTGCACTGCTCTTGTTGCTTGTAAAATATTGAGGCAAAGCACTCAAGGACGTTGAGTGGCATGGTTTTACCATGGTAAAGAGAGGTTCGGGTTGCATTTTACCATGGTAAAATCATTGACAGCGATATTTTTAGCGTGTTCTGATGAACAGCGTGTCTGCAGTCTCGCACACGGTGTCGTTCATTACTAGAGGAGCATTTTAACGTTAGTTTTCATTCATCGCGACGCTCGCTGCTGTTGACGGGCTGTTATGGCGCAGATCGCAGCTTTTAAGACATACTGAGTTAGCTATGCCAACACAAACAGGATAAAACGTCAAAATGAAGCATCTAGTTCGATACAAACCACTTCACCGGGAGAAACTCGGCAGAGGGAGTAAATCATTCACACATGTTCCGTTCGCCCCTCTCCACAGGTTTGTTTACAATTCCTCGATTAGCTCACGTGACTCCGCTGGTGTGTTCTGATTGGCTGGTTGGACTCGGCTACTGTGTGGTGATTGGTCTATCAAATATGACTGGATTTGCGCATGACTCTGATTGAGTTACTGAAACGACAGGATTTGCTTAATATAATTTATTACAAAAAGATACATCGTGCTTTCATTAAGTGTACGTACAATCATTCAAATTAATTTATTTTAATTGTATTTAATATAAATAATTAAATAAAATTAATAAATGTTAGCACAAAAACGTTATTTGTACTACATTTACTTTTCTAAAACATTTTACAGTAGTTGCACAAATGTTATTTACATTCAATAATAACGTTTCTTCGTTTGCAAAAACTGAAAATTTAACGTTCACATAACCAAGAAAAAACATTTTTAAACGCTCAGAGAACATTCAGAAATAATAATGGGAGCATTAGCAAAACGTTCTTATAACATGTGTTTGTTAGCTGAGGCTGTTAAGGTTGAAATATGTTATTTATATTTATTTAGGCTACTATTAGTAGTAGTCAGTGTTAGGGGGTAACGCATTAAGAGTATTATTATTCTTTTTTTTATTGCTGAAAAATGTTGAACTTTCTTCTTCTGCGTTTTGCTGTACGTGGATTTATTTTTCTTTTATCCCGAGGCTTTTGGTGTGAAAGGGCTTTTACATTTGCCAAAAACAGAACTTTTTATATATAAAAAACAAACAAACAAGCAAGCCCAGCCAAGATTTAAAAGGTAACGCAAAAGTAACGTAACGCTTTACTTTCTATAAACAGTAACTATGTAACGTAATTAGTTACTTTTTTAGCGAGTAACGTAACATTGTAATGCATTACTTATAAAAAATAGTTGTAGTAGTAGCATTTGCACTGTATAAATCCAGTTGTGTATGTAGTTGAATGTCTGTGCGTGTCCACAGGGAGGAGGGTGTGGAGTCATAAGTCTGTTACAGCAAATACAGTGCAAATACTTTCGCTTTCGAGCGCATTTTCTGTGCGAGTGAAATTGTGCGTGGCTCAGTCAGTGAAACAGTGCTGTAAAACAACATCGCTGACAGAAATAATGTAGACATCGGCTCAAGTTGAAACTGGAGCTACACATTTAGGTTTGTTTAGAAACACATGGACCCGATGAAATGCGAACAGACTGAATGAAAAGCACCGGGATGACTTTTGTCCCTGGAATGCGATTTGTCCGTTTCAGAGTATTTTTAGCTGTGTTCATGCTGTTGTCGACATGCTGCTGCAGTGGTGAGTATCGTTATATAATCAAGGTTTCACAAGGATAAATGGATATATAAAACAACCTTTAAATGTAAATAAATGCTAAACCATGCCATATATACACATATATAACTTATATATTTAATTACATATTATATATATAATTTTTTTTTATTATATATATATATATATATATATATATATATTTAAATTATAACTTATAATTATACTTTTTTCTTTATTTTTTTTTCTTTATTTATTTTTAACTGATGCCTGCAGGACACTATATTTAATTTATGTAAGTGAGTATAGCAAAATAAAGTAAACTGTGATATATTATACCCAAAAATTCTTCATACAGTGGACTACCGGTAAAACTGATAAAAATTTGGGACCAAAAATTTGATTTGACCTGACCATGTTTTGTTACATACCTTTCTATCAAAGTTGTCTGATAATATCAAAAAAAAAATTTGTTCTGACAGTTTAACTCTTGAGTAAACATTTTCTAAACTGTAGCAAATAAACAGTGATAACTGTTAAAACAACAAAAACAACAACTAATAAAAATGACAAAAAAGAAATAAAAATACTAAAACTTCAACTATAAAATTAATCACAAACAATTTGAAAACAGCAATTGAATACTGAAATACTTGATTTGTTTATAGAACTGTGTAGTGATGGGCGATATGACCGAAGTCTTATTTTATTCAGAAAGCTTTCTGAAGGAAGTATTTATTAAAGTGTATTAAAAATTCTTACCTTTTTATCTTAAATACATCTAAAAATATTACATATATTTTATCTTACATATTTTTTATTACCATTTTTTAAACTGTAGCGAATAAACTGATACTGTGAGAAATGTTGAAGGTGTCTGAATAAATTATATATATAAAATTATAAATTATATATATATAATATATAAATTATATATTTATATATAATTTATATATAAATTATAAATTATATATAAACACACGTTTGTTTTTGTGAATTGTGGGGACTTTCCATAGACTTCTATAGTTTTTATACTGACCTAACAATATTGTCTATCCCCTAACCCAACCCTAACCCTAAACCTAGCCCTTACAGAAAACATGTTTGCATTGTTATACATTTTCAGATAAACATCATTGACTATTTTTAATCATTTTTTAATCATTTAATCATTGTCAAATGTCAAAAATTTCAGGTTTTACTATCCTTGTGGGGACATTTGGTCCCCACAATGTAGCAAGAACAAGTACAGATACACACACTCACACACACACACACACACACCCAAAAAGTACCAAAAAGTACCATTGTATGAACATGCACCACAGTAGTATGTTATTATCTGATGAATCACTCATGCTATAAATCTCAAAGCACCTAGTATCTGGTATCGCTACAGTATCATATTTGTTAAACCTGTTCATTCAGATCGTTGACTGACTGTGAGATGTTTATTTCGAAATTTCCTCCACAGGCCGCGCTGATATTAACGTTAAGGCCATGGCTGGAGAAGCAGCTTCTCTTCCCTGCAAGTGTCCTCCTGACTGGCCTCCGTATCTGGTCTGGCAGAAGGTCACCAGTGAAAAACCGCTCGTGGTTAATTACTACAAAGATGACAACCAAAAAGACGAGCAAACGGCACCGGAGTACAGGAACAGAACAGAGCTGAATCTGACAGGAAACTGTTCTCTTGTGTTTCACAGAGTGCATCTGTCAGACCGAGGATTGTACGAGTGTTACTATAAGACAACGCCTTTAAGACATGAAACAATCCATCTGGACATCACAGGTCTGTATGTGTGCATTTATTTCACACTGCCCTTTATTGTGCGTATTACATACATCAATTATGAAGGGAACGGTTTTATATGCTTTTATATGGCATTTTTGTGTTCACTTGTTTATTTTAATGGCCCTGCAGTATTAAAATATATAGTCTTTAACATTATTTAAGTTGCATAAAAGCACAACATCACACAGCTGAGCAAATTAACTTACAATAACCAATAAGTTTTGTGTTTCAAAGAAATTACGTTAATTCCAAAATGAAAAGCCAAACCTAGGGTTTGTAGGTCATTTCATTCTTTTGAATTAATAAATGTTTAGTCAAGGATGGTCAATTTAGCACTATGGAAGCATATTTACACAAAGGGGAAACTGCAAGTTTACAACTCACAGTTCTGATGTTTATGTCTCATAATTCTGACTTTATATCTTACAATTCTGGCTTTATAATATCTCATAATTCTGACTTTATGTCTCATAATTTTGACTTCATAAAATCTCATAATTCTGACTTTACAATATCTCATAATTCTGACTTCATAAAATCTCATAATTCTGACTTTATAATATCTCATAATTTTGACTTCATAAAATCTCATAATTCTGACTTTACAATATCTCATAATTCTGACTTCATAATATCTCATAATTCTGACTTTATAATATCTCATAATTTTGACTTCATAAAATCTTATAATTCTGACTTTATAATATCTCATAATTCTGACTTTATATCTCACAATTCTGACTTTATAATATCTCATAATTTTGACTTCAGAAAATCTCATAATTCTGACTTTATAATATCTCATAATTCTGACTTTATAATATCTCATAATTCTGACTTTATATCTTACAATTCTGACTTCATAATATCTCATAATTCTGACTTTATATCTCACAATTCTGACTTTATAATATCTCATAATTTTGACTTTATAAAATCTCATAATTCTGACTTCATAAAATCTCATAATTCTGACTTTATAATATCTCATAATTCTGACTTTATAATATCTCATAATTTTGACTTCATAAAATCTCTTAATTCTGACTTCATAATATCTCATAATTCTGACTTCATAAAATCTCATAATTCTGACTTTATATCTTACAATTCTGGCTTTATAATATCTCATAATTCTGACTTTATATCTTNCAATTCTGGCTTCATAATATCTCATAATTCTGACTTTATGTCTCATAATTCTGACTTCATAAAATCTCATAATTCTGACTTTATGTCTCATAATTCTGACTTTATAATATCTCATAATTCTGACTTTATGTCTCATAATTCTGACTTTATAATATCTCATAATTCTGACTTTATATCTCACAATTCTGGCTTTATAATATTTCATAATTCTGACTTTATAATATCTCACAATTCTGACTTTACAATATCTCATAATTCTGACTT
>JAHKKF010473426.1:0-12341 GCA_019740295.1 Labeo calbasu
TAGGCTTTTCTGAGTGGCTACTCTGATGTTGCTAGGCTGTTCTGGGTGGTTCCTATATTGTTCTGAATGGTTGCTATACTGATCCAAGTGGTTGCTAGTGTGTTTAAGTGGCTGTTAGGCTTTTCCGAGTAGTTGCTAGGATGTTCTGAGTGGTTGCTAGGATGTTTTGAGTGGTTGCTAGGATGTTTTGAGTGGTTTCTAGACAGTCCTGAATGGTTAATAACCTGTTCTGAGTAATTCCTATATTGTTCTAAATGGTTGCTACAGTATTCCAAGTGGTTGCTAGGCTAAGCTGAGTGGCTACTATGATGTTCTGAATTGTTGATAGGTTGTTCTGAGTGGTTCCCAAATAGTCCTGAGACGTTGATAAGCTGTTGTAATGTTGCTAGACTGTTTTGACTTGCAGTTCTAAGGCTGCCAGGGTGTTCTAAGCTGTTCCAATGTTGCTAGGCTGTCTGTTATGAGTGGTTGCTGTGCTGTTCTAAGTTGCTCTTCTAAGGTTGCTAGGCTGTTCTAAATTGGTGTTCTGATGTTGCCAGGCTGTTCTGAGTGGTTGCTAGGCTGTTCTGAGTGGTTCCTATATTGTTCTAAATGGTTGCTACAGTATTCTAAGTGGTTATTAGGCTTTTCTGAGTGGCTACTCTGATGTTGCTAGGCTGTTCTGGGTGGTTCCTATATTGTTCTGAACGGTTGCTATGCTGATCCGAGTGGTTGCTAGTGTGTTCTAAGTGGTTGTTAGGCTTTTCCGAGTAGTTGCTAGGATGTTCTGAGTGGTTGCTAGGATGTTTTGAGTGGTTTCTAGACAGTCCTGAATGGTTAATAACTTGTTCTGAGTAATTCCTATATTGTTCTAAATGGTTGCTACAGTATTCTAAGTGGTTGCTAGGCTAAGCTGAGTGGCTACTATGATGTTCTGAATTGTTGATAGGTTGTTCTGAGTGGTTCCCAAATAGTCCTGAGAGGTTGATAAGCTGTTGTAATGTTGCTAGACTGTTTTGACTTGCAGTTCTAAGGCTGCCAGGGTGTTCTAAGCTGTTCTAATGTTGCTAGGCTGTCCGTTATGAGTGGTTGCTGTGCTGTTCTAATTTGCTCTTCTAAGGTTGCTAGGCTGTTTTAAATTGGTGTTCTGATGTTGCCAGGCTTTTCTGAGTGGTTGCTAGGCTGTTCTAAGTTGCAGTTCTAGAGTTTTCTAAGCTGTTTTAAGGTGCCTACTTAGTGATCCAAATCAACAGAGTTCACTCTCAAGTGATACTCTAGTCTGTGGCTCAGCCCCTCCTTTAACTGAAGTGTCGGTCTAAATACGTGGAGGTGTAATTTTGATGTTGAAGTCACATGAACACACACAAAATTCAGCGCAGCACCTAACATGACCCCGAAACAGGAGAGAGAGAGAGAGCGCGCACGCGCGCTGCAGAAGCACATGTTTTTCCGCGCTTACACAAACACCTGAGGCGCGCGCCCTGACCGCGTGCCAAAATCCAAACCTGTGAGGCGCGCAAAACAGACGGGTGAATCACGGCCGCTAACGCGCTCGTTAGCGCGCCGCGGGGCGTCACGGGAGCCAGACGTGATCCAAGAGCCAAACGCAGCGACTGTCATTACGCAACTTACGCGGAGACACACCTGAAGCGAGGACGAGCAGCACCACGGAGAGTTAACAAGCGCAGGAATGAGAGCGGGACACGGAGAGGCTGAGAAAGAGAGAAAATCCCAGCCCCTTCCTTTCGGATTGACAGGAGCTGAGGTTGCATCCCGCTGGATGTGAGTAGGAAACGCAGGACCACTGACAAGAGGGCTGAACCCTCTCGGCTGCTCTGATGTCACCAAACACATGACCCAGCCTCTCCAGTAACAGCCCATCAGGAGGGGAAAAAAAGTGTGTTTTAAAGCTTACACGTTTTTGGATTGCGAGAATGTCTCATTCCCCTCACAAACAACCACAGAACCACAAGTGCGGTGCACGAGATTTCCCCAGGACGACAGGAGGGAGCCACTGGGGCGTAAATGGTTAATCAGAGTGGGTCAACCCCAGTCACAGAGACCCAACGAGTCAGTAAGTACGCTCTAACCACACTCGTATATGCCGTCGATATCTGTGCCTGAACGTTCTGGGAAGCGTGCAGCCGTGCGCCGGCTGCTTTGGTTTGTTTGCCGCCGCCACTCGCGTTCAGATGCCTTGATATGATTTGTGCTCCCAGTTTAGGACTTCAAGGGTCACCACGACCTCCAGAGGAGGAGAGAGCCGAGGAGATCCACGTGTGGCTATGGCGTCTAACAGTCTTTTCAGCTCGGTGACTCCGTGTCAGCAGAACTTTTTCTGGGGTGAGTGCTGTGCAAAATTATTTTCATTTCACTGCGGTTCATCGGCGGGTCACACAGAAGGCGAGCGGGTCGATAACCGACGGCGCACGCGCACGCCAAAACTCGGCGTGCGTGCGGGATGCTGACTTGTTTGTGTAAGTTAAAAACACATATGTGGGACGACTAGGCAGAGACAGAGAAAAACCCTTCTGGATGTATAAACATTCACTCTGTTTCAATTTACACAGCTACATTAGAACAAGATGTGGAAAACCTGCAAGGGTGCACGATGTGCAGCGCTTAATTCCGATTGATAAATGGTTAACGAGGGAGCTCGTATTTATTCTTATGAATGAAAAGCGCTTAAACAAACACGCACCGCTTTTTATTTACGTTTGGCTTAGTTTAGCCTTTTTCAAACATGCAGAGGAAATAATATGGAGGGGTTTTTTTAATAGACAAAGTCTTTAGGTCTGAGCAAAACTTGAAAACTGAGTCCGGCACACACAAAAAAAGCCACATGTAAAACACAATCTATGCAAAACCTATTTGAATACCTCAGCTATTCAAAATATACTAACATGTAAAAGCCAAACAAATCTCCATCTTATCACACGGCACGTATGGAAATACAAATACAAAACGCTGTTGACAGAGCGATCAGAGATTGTACTTACAGTATTTTCCTCATCAAGTTTCTCATGTCGACGTAATCGGAGGCCCTTCTAGACAAACATATGGAGGCAGGATATTGAGTCGGAGCCAGACAGCGTGAGCTACATGGTTTTGTCATCACTGTCGATGCACATCAAGGCGTTCGAGGTGGCGTCTCTAATGCACGAGGCCGCAGAGGCACGTTACACCTCACACGCCCTGAAAGCATTACAATATACCGCTTTATATAATTGCATGCCAACTTATACATTTCACACATACAAACACCTCCGTTACAACTGCATCCATTTCAAATGTCTTGCACTGATTCAAAGCACAAACTGGCACTAGAAAGCTGTTGTTTTAGAAACAAAGTTGCAAAGCCATTTAATTCCTCAATTCCCTATAAAAATAAAAAGCTCTTAAACAAACATGCAAACTCTTTAATTTTCCTTTTTATTTGCGTTCAGCTTAGTCTAGGCTTTTTCAAATATACAAAAAGGAAATAAAATGCCAAATAAAAGTAGATTTATAACAAAAGAGGACAATAAAAGTTGAGGTCCGACACAACATCCTGTTGTTCCAGCATCAAAATAGAACAAACATCTAATTTCTTGATTCCCAATAAGCAGTCCAGCATGCAAACACTTTAGTTTTCTTTGTTATTTGTGTTCAGGCTTTTTTAAAACATGCACAAGAAAATTAAATGAGTTTTTAACAAAATTAACTGCAGGAGGGGGGTCTGTAAAAGCTTTTGACGTCCAATATGACATACTTCTGCTTTAGCATCAAAATGAAAAAAAAACATTTAATTTCTTGATTCATTTAATTTCAAGCATGAAAAAAAGGAAATAAAATGCCAATTTAATGGAGATTTTTACTAAAATACGCCGCATAAGAGGTCTAATAAAAGTTTTTGAGGTCTGATATAACAATCTTGTTTTAGTATCAAAATTGAAAAACCATTAAATTTTTGGTTAAACGAACATGCAAAGATAACTTAATCATTTATTTGGTTTTCAGCACAGTCAAGGCTTTTTCAAGGATGCAAAAGGAAATAAAATGCCAATTCAATGGAGATTTTTACCAAAATATGCTGCATGAGGTCTGATATGACATACTTTTGTTTTAGAAACAATCAGAAAAATTATTTCATTTCTTGATTCTCTATAAGCTAAAAAGTGATTATGCAAACACTTCAATTTTCATCTCAGTTTAGGCTTTTTCAAACATGCAAAAGGAAATAAAACAGCAACTGAACGCAGCAGAAATGAGTTGATAAAGGTTTTTGATGTAGAATTAAACCTCTTGTTGTTTTAGCATCAAAATGGAAAAAAAAAATCTTGATTCCCTATCATTTATACAGACTTTTAAAAGTAATTTACAAAGACACTGACTGAGATACGCAGCCAGCAATATTAAATTTAATTATATTTTACATTCATAATTGCATGTTGCATTCGGGTTTAGAACAGGGTTAACAGTGTTCAGGTTAAGATTAAACCTTTAAACAACCTTTAAAGTAGTAATGCATGCACTAAGTGGTGGTCTAGACACTAGCATGCTGAAATACGTCTTACAGTGGTTATTTAGATTCACTGTGCCAGTCAAAATTCAACGCAGCCTGAAATATGAGAGCGCATTGCAGCAGCACAAACATCTTGTCACATTTCCGCATTTACACAAACACAAACATTATAGATGTCGCTGAGACTTCTTCAGGTGACGAATGGCCGTCACATGCAAGACGTTCAGATGTTAAACAAGCTCTTGGCAAATTTTGTAGAGCGTCACTAATCAATTAGCAGCGTGTTGTAGGGCTCAGAGGTGACATGTGCTTCTCATTTAGAGCCAGCGCTGATATCCTGGCCTGGATTGAGCGGCTTCAGTCAGCTAATTGATAATCACATCTCTCGTTTACGCTAGAAAAACAACATTAATAGACGAAACGCGACCTGGGTAACCAAACCTCAGAGAGCGAGCAGGCAGAGACGCCTGAGAGTTAAACGTTAATGCAATATCTATAGCCAGGGAAATTTAAATCCTCAATTGTTTTTTATTTATTCAATCGAGTCCATCTAATAATATGCATTGAGAAACAAATGAAATGAAAGATTGATGCTTTTTGCTTTCTTATCTGCATTGTTTGATATCATCAAAACTTAATATGTGACGAGAAAAGTTTGCATTTATCTTGGCTTCGACATCAAGGACATCTATGTTTTTATATCGTCGTATTGGCAGCAGAAGGCTTGAAATAATTTACGCCATGTGCGACACGTTAGAAACAAATCACTGCATCTCTCAGAGCATGTGCATTTCCTTAACGTGAGTTTGTCACTAACGTAATGCGTGCGATAATCTGTCTCCAAATCTATAATTACCCGCTCACGACCGGACAGATTCAAGAGACCAAAATCAATGATAACGGACAGTGTGTCAGGAAAAAAAAAAAAGAGAGAGAGAGACATGAACAAGAAAAGGAAACATAATTAGACAGATTACAGAGTGAATGGTAAGAAAAATGAGCTTTGATTCCTCCGAGGACGAGGTTGTAATGTGATACGAGACACGCTGATGCAGGAGTTCATTTCTGCCGGAGCTGCTCAAAGCAAACAGAGAAACCAGAGGAGAACAAATCCAAAAGTCTGAGAGCACTTCTTGATATTTTGTTTAAGTTTTAGGATTTTGAACATTTCAAAACAATAAAGAAAATAAATGTTTTTATTTTTGACAAATTCGACTAAATCTGAACTCTGTGCATGCTTAAAAACATCTTAAATCATGCATTTTCCATGCACCAAAAAGTGCTTTGTGATGCTTAATGATGCTATAATTCTATTGCATTTCTATGCAATCTGAGCATTACTTAAAAAGCATTGTCTGACTCTTTAAAAGAATGCATGATCTTAATACTGCAATTCAAATGAACTCATTTCATTTGACATCAAATGCAATCAAAACCCTATAATCTGCTAGACAGGACACCAAGGACGACATTTCCATGCTTAAAAAAAAAAAAAAAAAAAAAAGGAGCGGCTTCTCTCATGGAGATCCTGCGCCACACACCGTATCCAATGTGCTTTTCTACATGACAAAGAGGGGCATTGATGTCTCATACAAACTTGGAGGGAGCTTCTTAGAAAATAATCAAACACTTAACCATGGAGTCTCAGTCGGCCAAACATAACATTAAAAGTGGGAAACAATAAATAGTCCCATAACACGAAGAGACCCGACTTCTGTAACGTGGAAACCCAGTCAACAAACCATCAGAGTGGCCACAAACCATCTTTAAATCATAGCCAGCCAACCCAGCGCCTCTGATATATCACCGTTTGAAGCAGTCGCTGATGGAAATATACATGAAAATACAGAATTCATAGGCAGCGGATTGTGTACGAGGGACGGAGCCAATGGTTGATGTAAGTGTATTTAAAGAGGAGGATTATAGAGCTGGAATCCAGACAAACAGCTCCGATAATGAATGGCCCCCTCATACCGCCAGCTCGAGACGTCCTTCAGACCATCTCAGCCGTGAAAAGGAGGAATAATATAGGGACTTCTGATTTACAGAACAGTATTTTACAAATATATATTTTTAAATTGCAATAATAAACACATCGGAGAGCATTAGTGAAAATGCTTCCGTTTTGCTTCTTTTCTAATTTAAGACAACATTTTTGTTACAAGCAGGGACTCTTCAGGTTTTATGAAGTTAAATCTTAGAATATTTAAAGACCAAGTTAGTAAATAAACTGAATGAATTCAACAGGTCTCTAAATGTGAGAACGTGATTAAAACGATATCTGCCAGTGGGCTCTGAAAAATCTACTTAATATAAATTAATATAAAAGTTTCCATTGCCTATTGACATTTGTTTTTGTTTTAAACATAACCTCACTTAATTTGATTCATTTTTCACATTCAAAATTTTTAATTTGCATCTCCAGTAAATGCATCTCAATTTAAGGATGTTTCGATTGGAAAACAAAGCAAAAATACTGACATAGATACTCATTATTTTGCAGCTGCACTTGGGTGACGCTATGAATTTAAGACTTTCTGCTCTGATTTAAGACCTTTTTGAAGCCTTCATTTGTGGAAGGGCGAATTAAGACTTTTTAGGAGCTGCAGAAACAATACTTTATTTTGCATGACAATTTACATGAAAAGATGAGCTGATCTGAGATCTTTTGCACAAAATCTCACATGATCAAAACCAGTCTTAAGTAGCATGGGCATATTTGTAGCAATAGCCAAAAAAAATGTATGGTATGGTTTAAAATTAAATCATTAGGATATTAAGTAAAGATCATGTTCCATGAAGATATTTTGTAAATTTCCTCCTGTAAATATATTAAAACTTACTTTTTGATTAGTAATATGCATTGCTAAGAACTTCATTTGGACAACTTTAAAGGTGATTTTTTTCAACATTTAGATTTTTTGCACCCTCAGATTTCAGATTGTATCTCAAACCACACATCTAAGAAAAGCTTATTTATTCAGCTTGTATTTATCTAGATGTATACATCTCAATTTAAAAAAATTGACCCTTATGAATAGTTTTGTCGTCCAGGGTCACATATGAGTGTCTAATTTGCTTTTAATGAATCACCTAGAAATACTGCTGAAGTATTTAAACATTGTTTAAAGTATTTCAAAATGTCCTTGTCTAAATAAAAAGGCAGTGGTTTCAGAGTTTCAGATTCCACTGTATATATATTTAGCCCATATATATACACATTTGCTGAATCAGCTTCTTGGCTTCCTTTGGCACAAATTTGGCACTACGTTATGCAAAATTCGAGTTTAGCAGGACTAAACACAAAGTTAGTTCTGATGCATCACAAAATATCAATCGATAACATTAAAATGACATTTACCTACAATGTTTGCATCAAAAACACTGGCACATTTTGATGTAAAAGGCCTCCTAGGTTTCTTATTTGCTATTCTGGAGCAATTGGCAAGTAGAGGAAGAGTATTGCTACAGAAAATTAACACAACTAACAATCCAAAGAAGCTTGTTCTTTCAAAAAGAAATCACGCTCTAATATTGCTGAATTTACCAGGTGATTCACGAGACCCGCTTTCTGCTCTGAATTAGGAACTTATTTTTTTGCATGACAATTTACATAAAAAGATAAGCTGAAATGGACATCTATATTAACAAGCATAATTTGAGATCTTTTGCTCAAAAAAAAAAAAAAAAAACACATTTAAAATATTTCAAAATGTCCTTGTCTAAATAAAAAAGCAGTGGTTTCAGACTTTCAAGTTCCACTGTATATATATTTAGCCTGTATATACATTTGCTGAATCGGCTTCTTGGCTTCCTTTGGCACAAATTTGGCACTACGTTATGCAAAATTCGAGTTTAGCAGGACTAAACACAAAGTTAATTCTGATGCATCACAAGATATCAATCAATAACATTAAAATGACATTTACCTACAATGTTTGCATTTAAAACACTGGTACATTTTGATGTAAAAGGCCTCCTAGGTTTCTTATTTGCTTTCCTGCAGAAATTGGCAAGTAGAGGAAGAGTATTGCTACGGAAACTAACACGACTAACAATCCAAAGCAGCTTTTTCCTTCAAAAAGAAATCACGCTTTAATATTGCTGAATTTATCAGACCCGCTTGCAGTCGAAGCCTCAGGCGCTTTCAAGGGTAAAATGTGAAATGTTCAGATAAGTTGGCTGTTTTGATTGTGGCGTAATGATTCCAGCAACTGCATTTAACAAGGCTTTACCTGTTCGCCACAGCCGTATTGATTTAACCTCGACAGGAATGCAGAACTTTCTCAAGCCAGAAGGTTACTTAAAAAATATTTATAATACGATACGCACAAGGGCTATAAGGGAAAACAGAATGTAAAAATGCCCGGAATGAGACTCAGGAAAGCTGGACGCGCTGCATTGGCGTTCCTCCTCAACCTTGGCTTCCTTTTCCAACTGTGGCTCCGCTGCTCACCGCAGGGGAAATGGAGTGTTTTCAAATAGGCCCTTGTAATGCTTTATTTCCCCCTAAAAATGTACATTTTTGATATGTAAACAATAAGCGAAGAGCTGGGAGTCGAACTGTCTGGCTCCGCAAGCGTTGGAAAAACACGTACGCGTTCAGAACGCGTTTGGTGATTGCAGATTTAAACATTCAAATTCGAGTTAACTGGTGTAAACAAGTCCACAAAAGCACGGAGGAACGTTCAAACAACACTAATACCACAGGAGAGCGCGATGGCGAAAAACAGGGCTGAAGTGACGTCATGCGCCTGCCAATCAACACGCCCGTGCGCTCGTGCCAGCGAACGCGTCAGGGCTAATTACGGAAGCCGGCGCGCGAGTGTGAGCAGCGTGCAGAATGCACACGGCCGCAACGCACGTGGAAATCTAAACATTAGCTTTAAAGGACAAAATAGCCCTCTCTAACTGGCACGGTAATCTGACCACAGCAATCACTCGCTACAGAAACCCACGCACACACCTGCGCGGATCGGATATCCGCTCGGGGAGCGATGCGGCGGCTCTTTACATGCCGGGTTTGATTCTATAGTATCCAGTTCTCGGCTTCGGTTACGAGTGTTTTGAAACCACAAAAGAAACACTTTGTCATCTCACAGATTTTAAAGGTCTTTAGGCCATGTCCACTGCACTCACTCAGGGTTTCTGCAGGGTTTATGAAGGCAAATTTAAGACTTTCTTTTTTAAGAGCAAGTAGAGAAAATTGAAAGTAATTGAAAGGAACAGAAATGTTCTCTAGGGAGCAGACACTGAGTTACATTGGAAAATACAACTTCCAACCGATCTCAATTATTCCAAACACCTTCTGCTCACATTGCAAAAAAATGATGTCCATTTTCCAGTACAACTGTCTAAAATCAAGATGCATTTACTTGACATGCAAAATGACTCAAGAGGTCTTGTTTTCTGTGACACTGATCAAAATGATGTGAGTTTATGATTAAAACAAGAACAAATATCTGCCAGTAGGCTCAGAAAACTCTGTTTAATTCAAAGGGAAGCAATTTTTCATACCTCACTGTGGTCATGCAAAATTTGAGTTTAGCAGGACTGAACACAAAGCTAATTTCAATGCATCAAAAAATATCAATCTATAACACCAAAGCAACATTTAACTACAATGTTTGCATCAGAAACACTCATTTGCTTGCAGACACTGGCAGACTTTGATGTAAAAGGCCTCCTAGGTTTCTTATTTGCTTTCCTCGACTGATTAACAAGGTTTGCATATTTGCAAAAAAACTGAAAATGCATTTGATTTTTGCATTGCATGCAAAATTTAATGACATTAGACGTTCTGCTCTGATTTAAGAGGTTTTTAAATTGTGGAAAGGAAAATGAAAACTTTTTAAGACCTTTTTAAGACATGCGTGTAACATCTTGAGATGTTTGGAATTAAAGAACTGGGAACTCAACTATAAAATCTTGGACAGAATTTCTGTGAAAATGAATCTTGCACTTGAAATAAACATGCAACACTGGAATCTGGACCCTCAAAATATCAAGAGCTTGTGTATTTTCTCATTTCAATGTCTAAAGAATATAAGAGCGCACCAACCAGAACACAATCACCATGTGGCATTAGGGCTAAATCATTCATGAGGGTTAATCACGTGCTCCTCAAATGGTTTTGCTTCAGGACCCAGATTTGACACCGAGTCATGATCAAAATTGTTTATATTACAAAAGTAACAAAAATCAAAATCAAACACAAATGTTACCCTGGATCACAAAACCAGTCATAAAGGTCAATTTTTTGTGAAATTGAAATTTATACATTATCTGAAAGCTACATAAATAAGCTTTTAATTGATGTATGGTTTGTTACGATAGAACAACATTTGTTTGAGATACAACTATTTGAAAATCTGCAATCTGAGGGTGCAAAAAATCTAAATACTGAGAAAATCGCCTTTAAAGTTGTCCAAATGAAGTTCTTAGCAATGCATATTACTAATCAAAAATTAAGTTTTGATATATTTTGACCCATACAATGCATTTTTGGCTATTCCTACAAATATACCCCTGCCAGCTAAAGACTGGTTTTGTCACAAATGTTATTAATATGCACTGTCTGTACTGCATGTGCCTTTAATATGCAACCATGGCTGAACACTGAAACTGACAATTTTGTAAATGCATAAACAACAGCAGAACTGATTCAGCTTTGCATTGATGTATGGTTTCTTAGGATATGACAATATTTGGTAGAGATACGACTATTTGAAAATCTGAAATTTGGGAATGCAAAAAAAAAAAAAAGACACTTTTTAAAGTTGTCCAAATGAAGTTTTTAGCAATGCAAATTACTAATCAAAAATAAAGTTTGATATATTTATGGGAGGAAATTTACAAAATATCTTTACGGAACATGATCTCTACTTAAGATCCTAATGATTTTTGGCATAAATGAAAACAATCATTTTGACCCATACAACCTATTTTTTGCTACTGCTACTTAAGGCTGGTTTTGTGGTCCAGGCTCACAAATGTTATTAATATGCACTGACTGCACTGCATGTGCATTTAAAATGCAAACATTTCTGAACACTGAAACTGACCATTTTGTAAATCCATAATCAACAGTAGAACTGATTTAGCTTTATATTAACGTATGGTTTATTAGGACAGGACAATATTTGGTCAAGACACAACTATTTGAAAATCTGCAATCTGAGGGTACAAAAAAAAACAAAATATTGATAAAATCACCTTTAAAGTTGTCCAAATGAAGTTCTTAGCAATGCATATTACTGATCAAAAAATAAGTTTTGATATATTTACAGAAGGAAATTTACAAAATATCTTCATGAAACATGATCTTTACTTAATATCCTAATGATTTTGGGCATAAAAGAAAACTCGATCATTTTGAACCATACAATGTATTTTTGGCTATTGCTACTTAAGACTGGTTTTGTGGTCCAGGCTCACAAATGTTATTAATATGCACTGACTGCACTGCACTGCATGTGCCTTTAATATGCAAACACGGCTGAACACTGAAACTGACAATTTTGTAAATCCATAAACAACAGTAGAACTGATTTAGCTTTATATTAATGTATGGTTTATTAGGACAGGACAATATTTGGTCAACTCTTTGAAAATCTGGAATCTGAGGGTGCAAAAAAGTCTAAATATTGATAAAATCACCTTTAAAGTTGTTCAAATGAAGTTCTTAGCAATGCACATTACTAATCGAAAAATAAGTCTTGATATATTTACGGTAGGAAATTTACAAAATATCTTCATGGAACATGATCTTTACTTAATATCCTAATGATTTTGGGCATAAAAGAAAACTCGATCATTTTGAACCATACAATGTATTTTTGGCTATTGCTACTTAAGA
>JAHKKF010473433.1:0-13057 GCA_019740295.1 Labeo calbasu
GGTTATAGGGTTCCAATGGATAATGGATAATGTCCTGGAAAATTACCAGTATATTTTCCATTTTTCTTACAGTGTATTAACTGATCAACAATCGCAGGCACAAGAATACTAACAAAGTGTATCATAAATGAACAATTATTATTATTATTAAATTGAACAGTTGCAAAGAGCAGCAAAGTCGCGTGATGTGTGTACTGCTAGGCATCTTTAGTTTCCTCTTTCTGTGTAATTTGAATGGAAAATATGTGCCTTTTTATTGTCTAAGTCACTTATCAAAAGTTGCTAAAAGTTGCCAAATAAATTTTAAAAATTGCTAAATTTATTGCTAGGTGCTGTTGGTGGAAAAAGTTGCTAGGGTAGTCTGAAAAGTTGCTAAATTTAGCAACAAAATTGCTAGGTTGACAACACTGGTCCAGCAGGCCACACTTCGGTTGCTACGACGACCGCGCTAATTTGACCGAAAGGCGGCAATTCCCTCACGGATTTTCATCACATAAGTGCTTCAGGTAAGTGATATTTTGGCATTTTAAAGTAATTGTATTTAAATATTCATGATTATGTGTCAGAATTTGTAGTTATTAGGTGTTTAGTTATTTGTTTAATTGAGAAAAGCATCGAGTTAGATCATTTTACTCTGTTGAATGTGGTGATTCCAATAATCACGCAATCCAGATTAATGCAAAATCACTTATTTTAGATAGAGATTGATTTGTAAAAACGTTTATAAAGCATCACTGCTCTGTGGTGTGGCAAAACATACAGCTGTCCTGACGTAAAAGATAACAATTGAATCCATTAGAAAAATCATCTTACATTTCTTAATGGGCTAGATGTAACGTAGTAATCCCGATTTCAAAATGTTTCATTGTCCCGTTTGGCTTTAACCATTTTAAGCGGTTTTCAAAAACTCAAATGATCTATATAAATATGATATATATATATATATAAATTGCCACTGGGCATGGCATTAGTTTCATACAGATTACTTTAACACATCATGATATTTGTTTTAGAGAGGCTTTCATTTGATCAAGCTTTCTATAGACGTCCCAGTTAGCAAATTTCCTTTGGCCCGGATCTGGCTGTAATCTACAGATAAAGTGTGGCCCAGATTAATATTTGTTCACCGGCCCATATGTTTTTAGCAAGAACTGAACTAGACCAGAGTCATAACGCCGCCTATCATGAGCCAAGTAATAAATTTTTATGTGGCCCATATCTGGGTCTTATGTTTCATTTTAGTAAGGCTGAGTTCTGTTAAGACCTCACTGCCCTAATGTGGCCCACTTGTGGCTGACTGTATATGTAAAATTTTTATTAACTAGAGAGTAAATCACACACTCAACAACAAAAATGTAAATAAAATAATTTACTTTTGTCAGTGCACGTTAAATGCGCTTAACAGTTACTCAGTATTGAGTTAGAAAAGTTCTTATAAATATATAACACATATATTTAACATTACAATTTGAGTTGGAATCAATTTTTATGAATATAAAACAAACAATTAATATTCAAGTATAAGTATAGCCTAGTATAAGTATAGCCTAGTAAATGGTGTTTGTGTGAATGCCCACAAAACTTGGACTTTATATTAGCAGTAGGAAAGAAAATATTAAAGATGAAAAAGAATTCATGAGATAATCATGAATAATTTGTTGTCATTGTGTGAATAATATGTTATAAGTAAAAAGTAAGTATAGTTTGAAAATGTATTTGAAAATGTAATAACTTGATTATATAATCCAGATTACATGTATTTGGTTATCCCACACTGTTGAGCATTTTGATTTTTAGTGTAATCCTGCAGGTCTACCTTTCAGTTTGTACTACTGATAATAATTATTAAATATCTCTTCACTGTAGGTGCGGTCAGGCAGAATCCCCTGACTGGAAGGGCTTCAAAAAGATGGTGGGGGGAGAGAGAGAATGAACAAACAACAGTGCATTGCTCACCCCCATTAGACAGTTTGCAGCATTACTAACACCAACACATTTTCAAGCAACTCTTCTCTTCTCAACACTCAGGTTTAATGTTATTTGTTCTTAAAAACTGGTTCCGACTCAAATTTGTCCATTTAATATATATATTTTTAATGCTAAATGTATATCTGTTGAATATTCTTAAAAATGGATTCCAACTTAGATTTGTCCATTTCATAATTTTATTTTTGAATGTTAAAAGTATATCTGTTGAATATTCTTAAAAATTGATTCTAACTCAAATTTGTCCATTTCACAATTTTTGGTTTGAATATTAATTGTGTTTGTTTTATACTCTTAAAAATTGATTCCAACTCAAATTGTAATGTTAAATATATGTGTTATATATTTATAAGAACTTTTCTAACTCAATACTGAGTAACTGTTAAGCACATTTAACCTGCACTGACAAAAGTTGTTGAATGTGTGATTTACTCTCTAGTTAATACAAATTTTAAATATACAGTCAGCCACATGTGGGCCACATTAGGGCAGTGAGGTCTTAACAGAACTCAGCCTTAAAATGAAACATAAGGCCCATATATGGGCCACATAAAAATATATTACGTGGCTCATGATAGGCGGAGTTATGGCTCTGGTTTGGTTCAGTTCTGGCTAAAAACATATGGGCCAATTTTGGGCCAGCGAACAAATAATCTCGGCCACACTTTATCAGTAGTTTTGGGCCAGATCCGGGCCAAAGGAAATTTGGTAACTATGGATCACGTGTGCTAAAGGATGCTCAAAAGAAATACGCGCTAATTGAAAAAGTACAAAATTGTAGGTCTGATTATGCATACTGCTCGTCAGCTTATACTTGTTAAACTGCATCCTCTGGTGGTGATGGAGAAGACACGTTTTAGCGATCTGTAAAGACGGATCAAAAAAAAAAAACGCTATCGACATATTTTATACAACATATCGTGGCCAGTAACTTTTTTTGCGGCGAAATGTTCTTAACTATTTCCCCCATTTTAATTTAAAACGTGTCACGTTGTTTGTTTTAATTTCGTTAAATCGTGGTCATGTTGTAGGCCTACTAATTAATTCCCTTGTTTTAATTTTGGAAATGAATTCTTAAATTACTTAAGGTCTTTTTTGTGGTGAAGGAAGGTTCTTCAGATTATAAAAAAGGTAAGAAAGAGACGGTTCTTTAAAGAACCTCTGACTGAATGGTTCTTTGTGGAACCAAAAATGGTTCTTCTATGGCATCGCTGTGAAGAACCTTTTAAAGCACCTTTATTTTTAAGAGTGTATTACCATTTTTGTTTTGTTCTATAAACTACTGACAATATTTCTTCCAAAGACCAAATAAACATATTGCCATTTAGAGCAGTTATTTGCAAAAAAAAATAAAAAAAGAAAGAAAGAAAAAATTCTTTCTTTTTTTAAAAGAAAGTTAAAAATTAATTTTTAAACAACACAATACTATATATTTCTTTTCTCTTAGGAAGAGTTCAGAAATCAATATCTGGTGTAATAAATTGCAACTTTCATGCATCTTGGTATGCTCTCTTTCACATTGCTGTTGAGTGGCTTTATGCCACTCATGGTGCAAAAATTCAAGCAACTTGACTTTGTTTGATGGCTTGTGACCATCCATCCTGCTGTTTGCAGGTTACTTGACGTCATCCTGTGGTTGTTGAGTGACATTTGAGTGCATCACCCTCTGCCAGTCTGTAGTTTTGTTGTTCCAATGTATGCAGATTGACCTTGTTCTTATGAATGCTCATGTATCCCTCTGCCAGTAAAGCCAGTAAACCATTCTTTTCCTTACTCAAAACTCTGGTTAGTTATTATTTGACTCCAATTACTTTTAATATTCTATTAGCACAGTTTTTGCCATCCAGCTGGTCCAGTTTCAAGAGGATAGTGATGACCACAGCAGTGGCTTTACAACTGTGACTGTTTAGGTCTGTTTAGATTGTTTTTTGGGGATTTAAAAAAAAGGAGTGAATGGATTTTAGGGTGGTTGAGTCCACACACTGCTGAGACACATTTATATGCAAAGACCACATAAAAGTGAATTTTGCATCTCATGTTCCCTTTAAGGTTAAATACTTGAACTTAAAAAAAAGGTTTGTGAATCTCTGCATTAATGCATGTAGTATCTATTAATGTGATCCATGTGACTTACAAAATTCCAACAGTCTATTTAAAAAGATCAGTTGAAATGTGGGTCCATATAACTCTCTGATATGTAATATGCCGGTAAAGAAAAAAAAATGTAAGTACATGAAAAAAAACAACATTTTTTATTTTATTTTATATGGGGTATATACAAATTAATATAAATGTCTTTCTTATAAACGCTGTTAGTAAATTATAAATTCACCTTATTTGCAAGTGCACTGATCTCCTGATCCATCGGGCTGCAGGGACGAAAGTCAGAAACAGCATCCCCAAAACTGTCATTTTATTATTACAGTCTGACTTATATAATTAACTCTTACCTGAATGCCAGCATGGCTTCATTGTGTTCCCTTGTTTACCCAACAGCTATAAAAAATTATGAAAGTGTTTTTTTTTTTTTTAAATCTAGATTATATGGCCAAACACACAAATACCACATCCGTATATGCTTGGTTAACATTCACATTCAAAACCACAGATATAGTCCTTTCTAACAGCTTCTACTCCTCATTCTAAAGTATTTCGGTGGGATTCTGAGCTTTAAACAAGTTAACCATTTCCATATTGACCACTTTAATTTGTTCACTGAGCATGACAGAGCAGGAAAGGACCCTTTTAAAAATGTTGTCACAAAATGACGTTGTTAGCAGTACTATAGCATTAGGGGAGAACGGGGACGGTTGCAACACTTTTTGGGTTTCCTTTAGTTTCTCAGAGATTGTTTGTATTAGAAAGACCAAATTTTAATGCAATAAAGCCACATCTGTCAGCTACTCACCCACATTGCTGCAACGTGTACATATAATAATACACGTACAATTTACACTTGAACAGACAAAGTGAAATGTTGCAACTGACCCCACAACAACGGACAGTTGCAAAACCCTACAGAGACAAACCAGCGTTGGCATAATCTATTTTTATTTCCTTATTTCGATTGGGCTAACGAAAAAAAATGCATGTTTGCATTTTCTATACAGCAGAAATGTAATTCTATACAACAGAAATGTAATTCGGTGCTCAAGTAAGGAAACGAATGCTTAAATTACATACAATTTGTTTAAAACTAATTAAAATACATTAGCGGGCTACGTCCAAACAATTATAGTTGCACACTCTGGCTGAACTGACTTTATATATCCGGCAGATGGCGCTGTTGTGCAGCTAATCGAGTATTTGGCTTCATTTCTACCGTTATTACCGTTATTGTCAGAATAAATGAAAGTTATGTACGCAAAATTAGCTCATTTACACTCCAAAATCCATTATTAATTTAAAATGAAATTGACATCGCTGTTTGTCCAACATGCCATTGCCAACTTAGTCATTAATTTCTGTGTGATAAAATAGGCTATTTTATGTAAACAATAGGCGAAATAACTTTATTTAAAACACAAATAATTGTTAATATTTAATTTGTAGCATAATACTAAATACAACATCAACTCGTGTCTCACAACTACGTCAGATATAACATGTTATTGTTTTCTTATAGCCTAGCGATCGCACTTCTTCCTGTTCTTCACTGTGTGCGTAAAAACGCGCAATAACGCGCTCATGACAGCCTGACCACGCCTGAAAAGTTTGGGGCGGAGAGTCACAGTGAACTAAGTTTAAGGATCAAGACATTTTTACATTTCTCAGATTTTTTGGGCTCTTCAGAATTGGAAAATGTCGGGAGTCGCCTCTACCCTGGCCAAGAAGAGAGCGCAGGCTGCAGGGTTTGGAACTAACGCCAAAGCCACCAAATACCTCAACCAGGACTTTGAGGCGCTCAGGAGCCAGTGTCTCAGATCAGGGTCCCTGTTCACAGACTCGTATTTCCCAGCCGCACCCGAATCCCTGGGCTTTAAAGAACTCGGACCCAGCTCGTACAAAACCAGAGGAATATCATGGAAAAGACCTGGGGTATGCTTTCAGTATCATACGTTGTAATATTAAGGGCATCGTTCGTTCAATGCCAATGATTAAACGGAAAATCTAAAAGTTGCGTTTATGTTGGACCGTTATCTTTACGAACGAGGGAGTTTTCGTAGATCTTTTTTTTTTGCACAAGTCGAGTTTTGTTTGCCGTTTTTAATTACTTCTGTATGGCTACATATGCGTCAGACTGACGTCTTCGCTGTTGCGTCCTGCTTTTTTAGGGTCGCGTCTTGAGCGTTGCGTTTTAGCGGCGTAGCAAACAGTCCATCTTTAAAAACTTTTCTGGAGACCAGAGTAGAAATTACAGCGTTCAGCTCGTGTGGTCTAAATGCTCATTTAAAGCCAAAAGTCTGAAAGACTTTTTAAGCCAAGTTGTACATTTTTTTCTTATATATGTAATTGTATATTTTGTCTATATGATGTTCTGTCAATGTGTTCCATCCGATAATGATCCTAACAGCGTACTGTTGCTATAGCTACTCGATTTCTATTCGCAGCCGATTTCTGTTTATTCAGTGTAACCAGGTAGTCAGATTAACAACTGAGTAAATATATTTTATGATTATGGTATATGGACCCGCATATGAGTGTAATCTCAGTGTTTGGTGTCCATATGCTTTCCTTTTCATGTTAGCCCAATTCTGCTTTTTAAACAGGTTGTTGTTGGTGTCTTTTGCAGGAACTGTGCTCAAAACCAGAATTCATCGTCGGTGGAGCTACACGGACGGATATCTGTCAAGGAGCTTTGGGTAAAAGCTTAAAACAATCATCTACCTGCAAGAAACAAATTAGGAGATTCTTGGTTAATCCTCCTTGTTTGTCTAAATGTGAAAAATCGTGTCTTCAAGTCAGCAATAACATACTGAGTCACAGATCTCTTCTCGCTCTTCGTTCCTCATCGTAATTCTTCAAACAAGTCAAAACAGTGTGCTAAACGCTTTAACTGCATCAACCAGAAAATTAGCTTATACTAGCACATTCTACACTGTGAAAGTGTTCTGTCAGGTAACCTTTGTTTCGTTATAAAAGGTATCAACTGATTTAAACCATTACTTTGAATGTAAGATGAAAATTATTGCTTATCTTAAAAAATGTTAACTTTAGCATTTTGGATTTTAAACCTGTATTTAAGCCATGAGTATAGTTTGTAAGCAACAACAAATAGGTGTTTTAAACTGGCATTTACACCTGAATGTTAGATTTTTGGTGTGAATTGACTGAAACAGAAAACGAGTAAAACTGGATTTCACTGAAGTGGTTTCATGGATGAATAACTAATGATGGTGTTAATTTATGTGTTGCTTTGATAAACATATTTACTTGTATAATGGGGCTTACTTGTAACTCTGGTGAAACCCATTATTAATTCTTGGAAGCTTTAACGTTCATTGTGAACTTGACAAGCAAACATTCACACAGTGCAATTCCTAGAATAAGGGTGGGTCAGTATTTGAAGGATGCATTTAACCTAGGGCTAATTACAGTGTTGTTATTGTTAACTAAAACTAAACTATTTAAAAAGTGTTTTCTCAAATTCAAATAAGCTGAATATTAGATGAGAAATGTACAAAAACTAAAATAAATTACATTTCCGCTAATAGTTTAAATTAGAAGTAATAATAAAAGTTAAAGGTAATAATAAAAATAATACAACAAAAACAAAAATTGAAAAAACTCAAACTAAAATTTAAATAAAAATGGAAAATCTAAAAAGCTGATTAAAAATATTATTAAATACTATAATAGTATAGTTTTTTTATTTATTACAGTTTTATAGTATATATTACAGTTTTGTCATTATGATCTATGGAGTGTAGACTGATTGAAAAAGAAGTAATTTAAAGCAGTTTAACATAGGTTAGCGACATAAAACTTAAAAAAATCAAGGGGTATGAATACTTTTGCAAAGCGCTGTAGATAGTACTTGAGACTCATAGCATTTAAATCTTTCTATAGCTTTTTGGCTCTTTAAATAGTATAATATACTATTATACAAAAACTTATTTTAAAATAAAATAAAATAAAATGATCCACTCTTCAAAAGCCTAAACAGTTTGAAGGATCTGCATCTTTCTATTAGCTTTACACTAGTAACTTTAGTAACCTTCCCTTCTATACATAACCTCATTTTCTTTTGCCTCAGTCTTTCCTGTTGTTGTTTGGCTTCGCCAAACACATAATGCAAACCATCCAAACCTAGAAACTAGCCAGAGGGTTTTTGCACACAACCGATTTTGTTAATAAAGGCTGTAGTTAAAGAAAGAAAAACTTGGCTGCATTTTTCCCATAAATTTTTAGCATTAGAATCATTCACGCAGGCTTAATAGGATACATGTGGCAGACTACAGGAAAAGCGGCCTGTTGTCTTTTGAGGGCAGAATCAAACTCTCTGCATTTTCGGCATGCGTCTCGCTGTCTCAGATTTGCAGCTCACCACTTGGCGTGACATGAAAACCACAATGGCGCTCACTGGCTGCCTGGCTCGATCATGAGTTTCATTTGTGTGCCTCAGATGTGTCTGTTCTTGCTTGTCTCCAGGCGTTTTGAATGTCAAACGGTAAAAACTGTTTTTATAGTTTAATTTTGCATTCCAAATGCAAGTATATGTCATTTCATTTCCATATCTATAAGATTTTAGTAAAAGCAGACATGGTTTGTTTTAGCTAAACCACAGAGCGGTGGCAAACGCAGTCAGTCTCACTTCCTGTCTTGCCGTCTCTCAGGTGACTGCTGGCTGCTAGCGGCCATTGCTTCTCTGACCCTAAATGAAGATGTTCTGGCACGAGTGGTGCCCGCTGGACAGGGCTTTGGTGACAATTATGCTGGAATCTTCCATTTTCAGGTATCTGCAAGTTATACTGTTACAGTAAATGTGTCACTTTGTGTTATAGTGTTAGCATGTTAATGAACAACATGAACATTATTTTTGTGCAGTGGTTTGTTGCTCAGTGCTTTTATAATTGTATTAGTATTCAAAAACACTCCTTAAAATACTGTGGTGATACCATAGTATTACCATAGTGAATGTTTGGAAAACATGGTATTCCCATGACAAACAAACATGGTATTACTATAGTACACTTTCATAAATGAAAGAATAGTGTGGGATCAAAAACATATTGGTAATATATAGTTCATGTCCAAAAAAATGCTTGTACTATATAAAAAAACAATGTGGTAATACAGTACATATCTAAGAAAAATATAGTAGTACTGTAGTACTAAAACATGGTATTACCATTCAAAAGTTCAGGAAGAGTCAGTAAAAAATTAATTATTAATTAAAGAAACAGTTCACCCAAAAATGAAAATTACCTCATGATTTTCTCACCCTGAAGCCATCCTAGATGTATATGACTTTCCTCTTTCAGGCGAATACAATCAGAGTTACATTAAAAATGTCCTGGTTCTTCCATGTTTATAACTGTAGTGAATAGGTGTTGAGACAGCTGGACGTGCATTCATGAGAGAGTGGCGTTCCAGCTAGAGATTACGGTTTATAAAGCTTTAAATATGGATTTTTTTTTTTATCACAACTGCATCAATTCGCTTGAGAAAGCCTTCATTAACCCCCCAGAGCTGTGTGGAGTACTTTGTATAATGGATGGATGCACTTTATTGGACTTCAAAATCTCGACACCCATTCACTGCCATTATAAAGCTTGGAAGAGCCAGGACATTTTTTAATTTTTTTTTTTTTTTTTTGAAATATAACCGATTGTATTCGTCTGAAAGAAAAAAGTCATGCATATACCTAGGATGGCTTGAAGGTGAGTAAGTCATGGGGTAATTTTATTTTGTGGGTGAACTATCCCTTTAAATTGATTAAAAAAAATAACAGTAAAGACATTTGTAATGTTAGAAAAGATTTCTATTTCAAATAAATGCTGTTCTTTTAAACTTCCTATTCATCATATAATCCTCAGAAATGTATCATGGTTTTCACAATACATATTGAGCAGCACAACTATTTTCAACATTGATAATAATAATAAATGTTTCTTAAGGAGCAAATCAGCATATTAGAACGATTTCTGAAAGATCATGTGACACTGAAGACTAGAGTAATGATTCTGAAAATTTAGCTTTGCATCACAGGAAAAAAAAAAATCACATTTTAAAAATATTTAAATAGAAAACAGTTATTTTAAATTGTAAAAATATTTCACAATATTACTGTATTATCACTGTATTTTTGATCAAACAGATGCAGCCGTGGTGAGCAAAAGTTGGGTAGTGTGGTAGAGTGGTAGTGTGCACGGTAATACCATAGTATATAGTATATGTTTAAAAACCATCATAAAACATAGTTTATGTCCAAAAGTATAGGTGTACCAAAAATTATTGCAGATTTTGACTCTTTGTTAAGTTTGTATGTGGGTGTCTTTGCAGTTTGACATGTGTTTTGAGATTGAACAGATAATGTGAGTTTGTGCCCTGTACCTTCATCCTTTAGTTCTGGCAGTTTGGCGAGTGGGTGGATGTTGTCATTGATGATCGGCTGCCGGTGAAAGATGGCGAGCTGGTCTTTGTTCACTCCGCCGAGGGAAACGAGTTCTGGAGCGCCCTGCTGGAGAAGGCCTACGCTAAGTTAGTGTTTGCATTTGTTGCTTCTTGTGCTTTTGTGTACTCAGTTGAGTCAGAACCACCTCAACTAGAAAGTCAGCTTTTCAGTGAAACATACTTTCTAACAATGAACAAAAAGATAAATTTTTGTTCTCTTTAAGGCTGTCAAGTGAATTTAATTATTACTTAATTTTTGTAAAATTTTTTTAATTTAATATGTTAACACATTTAACATATGTGACCTTGGACCACAAAAAATAATAAGCATCATTTTTTTAAAAACTACAGTTTCTACATAAATGAATAAGCTTTCCATTGATTTTTTAGGACAATATTTGTCCGAGATACCACTATATGAAAATCGAAATTTGAGTTTGCAAAAAATATCAAAATATTGAGAAATTCACCTTTAAAGTGGTCTAAATGAAGTTCTTAGTTATGCATATTATTAATCGAAAATGTAGTTTTTATATATTTACAGAATTACAATAGGAAATTTACAAAATATCTTCATGAAACGTGATCTTTACTTAATATCCCAATGACTTTTGGCATAAAAGAAAAATCGATAATTTTGACCCTTACAGTCTATTGTTGGCTATTGCTACAAATATACCCGTGCTATTTATGACTGGTTTAGTGGTCCAAGGTCACATATTTGTAATTAAAAGACTAGTGCGGAAAACGCCCCCACACATTTTGTCTGGATATGGTTATTACTGAGCTTTGCATATAGACACAGCTTTACCCACAGCAGGTGCATTCTTGAAATAAGGGTGTGTCACTTTGTTTAGTATGTTTTGAACTTAGTGCTCTCCGCCTTGGTAGTAGCTCTTTACTCTCTTGCTATATATTTCTCTCTTACTCTCATTCTTTAGAGTTAATCATTGCCATCCGAACACATAATGTCAACCATGTGTTGTTTGTTGCTTCTGTTGTGTGTAAGAATGTATTTACAGCCAATGGCCTACTAATTTTGGAACTTACATGTGAACTATGGGAATGGCCCTGCCCAGAGGCTGTGACATCCATGAACATTTATAATAGGGGTGAAATGCAGTTCTGCAGTGATGACGTGTTTTTTGTAGGCCAACCTGGTTCCTTTGACCAAAACCCAATCTGATTTTTCCATTGGCTTTGGATTATTACTGAAAATAAGCTGTGACCAACAAAAGTTTATGACTCTAACATGTTTTGTTTATCATAATAATCTTCAAATATTGACACAATTTATTAATTTTGAACCCTAAATAGAGTGTTTCCACGGCGCATCATCACTGAACCGAATGAAACTTGCATATTCTGAGATTATTGCTGCTGAAAATGGTCAATTATTGTCATGTTTTGGGCTGTACTAATTGGTCAGACTGGGAAAAACATTTGGGGTACTACAGACTGACAAAAATATTAAATCAAGGAGACTAAACAAAAGGCGTTTGTGGTTGGCCAAACTGAACCAGGATTTGAAGGGCAAGAATCTTGACAACATTCGTGTTTGTTCATAACATTTTCAGTCAGGTAGGTGAAATATTAGGCGAATATCTTAATTAATATTGCTCGTACGTATCTTTACCACCTATTAACTTTAGTTTGTCAAAATATTGCACCCTTTCCTGCTTACTAAGTCCTTCTCTGAGTACCCTTTACCCTTGGTTTAAATAAATTAAAATAAAAATAAATCAAAAATTAAAATAAATCATAAATTAGCAGAAGAATGTAACTTACGTGTCGTGTCGTAAGTGCGAGCCCTCTATTAGGCTGTGAAAGCGACTAGTGAGTAGTTGAGTTTACCTGATTGGTGAGATGATGTTAATGTCCTTAATAGGGCTGTGAAAATACATCATCGCGAATCGAGAATTCGAGCATCGATTCTGAGATTTTCCGAATGCTTCGCGATTCTCTCTCGAATCGATTCTGAGCTTAGTTTTTAACAGCAGATGGCACTGCGTGCTTTAGAAACAGTCGTATTCTGCTTGCTTCCTGTTGCTTACACTTGAACCTCAAATAATCCTTCACAAAGTTCGAAAGGTTGTAACGAATTACAAGTGTTCACACTGGGCTGTGTTTACATTAGTCTCGCGTCATAAAAGCATTCTGAGCCGAGGTGCAATTAGCCTTTTTCACACTTCCGTGTTTCTGGCTTCCGGATTGGCGCTTGCAGGGTAAACGTTTTTCCGGTGACAGCAGCGGCCATACTGAACAAGAGTAAGTTCGGGAATCAAAGTCTATTTTTACAAAATAGATAACGTTACTATGATACTATGATATATACCGGTGTTTTACTCTAAAAATAGCAAACATTTATTCAAAAACTTTGTGTCAGCGTCTGGTCATCACAAATACTATGTTTATTGAATTATGAATGTTAGCACTTATAATACAGTACAGTTTTAAGTTTTGCCGTACTGTCTATTTGGTGCTGGCTGTGCATTATGACTCTTCACATATTTTT
>JAHKKF010473440.1:0-10866 GCA_019740295.1 Labeo calbasu
TGCCTGCAGCGTATTCACACACAGACGAAACTTACTAGAGGAGTGTGAAATGTGACATCATATACCTCTGTAAATAAATACAATTTAAATTCACCTCTCGCACTCTKTAATGCCCTTTGAATGGAACGTATACACTCGTTTCGAACCGGAATCATGGCGGAATATCCGGTGATGTCCACTTCGCAGGGCACTTAATGGTCGAATAGAACAATTGCCGTACGTGATAAGAGATACATACAAAATTAGCATAGTGGGGGGGCGCGAGGACTGGAGTTGAGAAACGCTGAGCTAGATGATGAAAAATAACAGAATTTTTTGTTTAATGTGCTGTATTTGCATATGCTAGATTTAATTCATTAAGCGTACTCAGTTTCATGTCATTTCAGGGTGGCTCCTGAACATGCCTGAACGTGGATATTGGTAAAAAAGCCTGAAAGTCTTGCGACATCAGTAGGATGTAATAAAGATTCCTAGAGGCAGATTTGGAATAAGAATAGTAACAGAAACTACTTATTAATAGAAACTATTACGTTTAAGAATGACTGTACACACAAATACACAAGATCTGTATTTGTGGTCTGCGGAGTTTGCAACGCTTACGAGATATTGAATCTGATTCCATGAGCTTTCTTTATCTCCACATTTTCATCTAGAATTCACTGGTCCAATAAATAAATAAATAAATAAAAATGAAATGAAATAAATTACATGAAACAAAAAGAAATTAAAATAAAATAAATTAAATTAAATTAAATAGTAAAATAAAATAAACGAAATAAAATGAAATGAAACTAAATAAAATAAGATGAAATAAAATTAACTAAAATTAAATTACATTTAATAAAATTATATGAAATTAAATAAAATGAAATAAAGTGAAATGAAATGAAATGAAATTGAATTAACTAAAATGAAATGAAATGAAATTAAAAAATTAAAGTGAAATGAAATTCAATTCAACTAAATTAAAGAAAATGGAATGAAATAAAATAAAATGACAAAATCAAATTAAATGAAAATGAAATGAAATAAAATGAAAAGAAACAGAATAAAATGAAATGATATGAAATAAAATAAAATGAAAAAATAACAAAATAAAATAACAAAATAAAACAAAATTAGATGAAATGAAAAGAAATTAAATAAAATAAAGTGAAATTAAATTAAATTAACTAAAATTAAATTAAAAATTAAATAAAGTGCAATTAAATAAAATAAAATGAAATGCAATGAAAAGAAATACAATAAAATAAAATAAAATAAAATAAAACAAAAAATAAAATGAGATGAAAAGAAAAGAAATTAAATTAAATTAAATAAAAAAGTGAAATTCAATTAAATAAAATGAAATAAAATAAAATTAAATTAAACAAAATGGAATGAAATAAAATGACAAAATGAAATGAAATGAAATAAAATTCAAAGAAACAAAACAAAATGAAATTATATGAAATAAAATAAAATGAAAAAATATAAAATAAAATAACCTAAAATAAAACAAAATAAAATGAGATGAAATGAAATGAAAAGAAAAGAAATAAAGTAAAATGAAATCAAATAAAATGAAATAATAAAATAAAATAAAAAATTAAATATGCTTGCAAGTACATTTTATTTAACATTTATATTTCATGAAATATTTAAAAAATAATTATATTTATAGAATAATTTAAATATACATTTGTAATTAATATTTAAATGATACTAATGACTCAGAGTGCCACTTCAAAATAACTTGAAGAAATAAATGATCAATTTAAACTATAGTCTAAAAATGTTTAAAAATGTAGTTAAATATAACAATACAACAATAAATTAACAAATGGCTTGACAAAAATTAAATCAAAACACATTTAAACCTTTTTAACTAGTCAACAATAACAATATAATAAAAAATGAATTTATTATTGCTACATGAAATGGTCATCAAATTTATGTAAAACCTGACACCATGAAGGCCACAGTCATTGTTTGTCTCTTCCTCGCTCAAAGAAAATTATGAGTGTTTGTCTCCTTTCACATCCCTTCCTGTGTTTGATTTCATGCATATGTGTGTGTGTGGGTTCATGGGATCTTCTGAAAAAGCAGGAAATGACTTCATATGAAAGTTGCCTGACAATACCAAAACTATGCACAGCCCACGAACACCTGGGCACACCTTTACTTTTACCGAACCGGATACACCCACACAGTCAAACCGAAGTTTATTGCACAAGCATGTATTTACCCAGACATCAAAAACCAAAAGCGTATAGCATGAGGAACAACAAATCCATATTACACCACCGTGAGTGGAAATGAAACAGCATGAAAGCTCACTAATCATTTCCCAAATTTTGCCGCTATACCAACCACAACACATACTATTATTAGGTCTTTAATTCGTACGATGCTGTTCGCTTTAATCAGATGACGCCATTTGACCTGCTGATAAACTACAAGCCTGCGTTTTCTCTTAGAGCAGATGGGAAATGGCACGAGGAGGGGGAAACGGGGGCTCTGAACGGGGCTGAGGCCGAAGAGGAAAACGGAGTGAAAATAAAGGGAAGGAAAACTTCCTGAGCGTCACAAGCTGCTGCAGTGACGCCTTCTCATTGTTTCTCAAGCGGTTAAAACAGAAAGACACAGACTTGAACTTGTCTGTGAACTAACCCTAAAAGCAGCTGATATGTTTATAGCTTTGTGTCTGCGAACCCACCGTCGGATAAAACGAATTCTTGTTGCAACATTACCCATGTGACACATGTAACATGTGACCATATTTGTCTACAAGCGTGACACTGCACGGTTCAGTTCAGAAACATGCAAAAACACGGTCATGTGCACGCTTTTTTCATGTCAAGCGTCTCAAAACACCTCTCCGTTTTGTTCCAGAATGTTCCAGCAAGTCTTCACGTCCACACATCCCCTCATTTACCCCCTCCTACAATCATCAACACCGACAATTCACTGAGAAACAAGCCGGACACGGCCGCAGGCCTAAAAATAAACCTCAACGGCTCCCAAAGGATTTCATTGAGTCATCTGCATTATACAAGCTCTCAGTGTCCGTTTATGTGCTCTTAAAAGTAAATGAACTTTCCAACGTTCCACAAGTCTGAATTTGATTCTGAAGAATTCACTTGAAACTTTCACTACGAAAATGATCACGGAATATTCTCTGCGGTTGAAACAAGTGGAATTTGCAGCCCCTCAAACAGTTCGGGTCATGCTAACTCCATCGCACTGGAAAACAAAACACAAACAAGGGCATTCCCGGATTTACATAACACATTTGAATGTAATTCCTCCATATTCCTTTTTGGCCTGGTCGAATTTTTCTAAGCAAAGAAGACCTGAGAAGTCAGGGTCATGTAAATTCACAAGGTAAGTATTATCTAAGAGCACATCCGGTAATTTAGTATGGCTGCCGGTGTAAAGGGCGTGGATTTTTCCTGTGTCACGTTGTCTATTCAGATGACTGGAGGATAATGCTCTCCTGACCCCAGCACCACAGTCTGCTCCACGTATCACTTTCTCCATGCCTCTTTCTTTTATGATCCGTGTCTTTGTGTGTTATTGTCTTACGTTTTTTGTCTGTAAAAATACGAATGTTCTTCCACTCTCTCTCTGCAGGAAAATGGCAGAGCGTATCAATCGCTTGCCGTCTACAATTCCTACTTTGTCTGTACGGAGATAAAGAATATGAAAAGAATCCATTCTTTTGTGAATGTTCTGCTTGCCTTCTAGTATGCTGGATGTTGCCAGTTTAGTTTTTTTCTATTAATGGTTTTAAGGCTTACTTTTATCTATTTACAATGCATTTTAGTCCATTAGACAACAAAATTGCATCTGCAAACAAATGTGCTTAAACTTTTTCTTTTCCTCAAATTTTCCGAATTTTTTAAATTTTAAAATGCTATAACAACATTTTTTCTTTTTATTAAGGTTGTATATTTGTAAGGGTATATTTGTAGCAATAGCCAAAAAATACATGGTATGGGTCAAATATTTTTCTTTTATGCCAAAAATCATTAGGATATTACGTAAAGATCATGTTCCATGAAGATATTTTGTAAATTTCCTATCATAAATAAATCAGAACTTAATTTTTGATTAGTAATATGCATTGCTAGGACTTCGTTTGGACAACTTTGAAGGTGATTTTCTCAATATTTACATTTTTTGCACCCTCAGATTCCAGCTTTTCAAATAGTTGCATCTCAGCCAAATATTGTCCTAACAAACCATAAATCAATGGATAGCTTATTTATTCCGCTTTAAGATTATGTATAAACCTCAGTTTTAAAAAAAAAAAAAGATCCTTATGACTGGTTTTGTGGTCCTGGGTCACATGTACATCTAAAGTAAAATCATATATGAAATACATAAATGTAAGGGATAGACTTTTTTGTTTAGTAATTCTCTGATGCTCATCAAGGCTGCATTTACTTGACTAAAAATACAGAAAACACTGTAATATTGTGAAATAATCATTACAGTTTAAAATAATGGTTTTCTCTTTTAATATATTTTAAAAATATAATTTATTCCTGTGATGCAAAGCTGAATTTTTATCATCAATTACTCTAGTCTTCAGTGTCACATGATCCTTCAGAAATCTTTTTTATTATCAATGTTTATTTTTTGGAACCTGTGATTCTTTTTTCAGGATTTCAGGACTTTGATGAATAAAAAGTTAAAAAGAACAACATTTATTCAAAATGGAATTCTTTGCTATCACTCTTTACCAATTTAACACATCCTTGGTGAATAAAAGTATACATTTCTTTCAAAAAGAAAGAATAAAAGTTTAAAAGTTCACCACAAACTTTTAAATGGTAGTTTATATTGTTACAAAAGATTGGAGTAATGATGCTTAAAATTCAGCTTTGTATCACAGCAGTAAATTACATTTCAAAATATATTCACATGGAAAATGGTTATTTTACATTGAAATAATATTTCACAATATTACTGTTTTTTCTGGATTTATAATAAAATAAATGCAGCATTGATGAGTATAAGAAACTTCTTAAAAAAAAACTTTTGAATGGCAGTGTATGTTGTTTTAATGTTTTAGTTGCATATACAAATGAAATATATTTTTGCTGACATATGTTGCTACATATAATACAACATGAAAAAAAATCATCATATAGATATTATTAACTTAAGTATACATGTTTAAAAATTGACTACAGGACTTTACGTTATAAACTTATAAACTTAAAGTACATTAAAGTACATTATGTGTAAAGCACATATCGCCTCATAGGTAAAATAAATGGCAATATCACACTTGATATAGGTCAATTTATCTGATATATTAAATTTCTGTATATGTATGTACTGTACATGTGACATGTAAAGAATACAGTAAAAATCTAAAAGATAAATATGTGAACAAAATATTGCAAAAATATTTTTAATTATGTATAATTAGAATACATACTGTAAAATGCTAGTATTAGCATTATTCCAAAATTATTACGATGTTATTTCAACCACAGAATTAATGATTTCATATGTGGTGAAAATGAGGTAAAAAAACAAAACAAAACAAAAAATCTCTTTATTGTATATACAGTATATAGTATTTAAATAGATGGTAAATAATTAATAAATAATTAATAAACTTAATAAAAATGTGTTTTATTCTTAAAGGTCACAAGTCCAAAAGTGCTTTCATTTGAAGAAACACATTTAGCAAAACCTATGGAACCTATGAAAAGTGCTATAAATGCAATTTATTATATTTTGTTACTGCAACAACATCCATACATTACTAGGTGTAGCTTAAGCGTCCAATTTACAGTGCTCTCAGACAGTCGCTAGTGATGAGAATAGCTATTCATTCAGCAAAGACCGAGTAATATTTCTTCAGATATGCGAGGAATCTTTAGCAGTTCCAGATGTGAAGTATCTGCCTGTGATATAGCTTTCAAAAGGACTTCTGCCTAAAGTATGGCTTGTCAGAGTTTTAATTTAGTAGACATGATTAAATGAGTCTAAAGCCTCAGTAAAGCTACATAATAGACAGATGTTACCTACGAAAGTATGTCCACTATTTACAACACAGAATGAGATTTATATATGAACTGAATGTCAGTGAACTAGTGAAATTCTCTCAACTAATTAACTCAAAAAGTATTTGCTCATTACGCGCTGTGTGCAAGACTGAAGCAGGTGCTGTGTGTGAGTGACTCACAGGCCTGAATCACAGGCAACAGACTCATAAACACTGCTGAAGGCCTCCTCGTTGGCCTTGACCCCTGTGCTCCCTCCCGCCCTCCCTCTGTTCCTTCTCCCTTTTGTGTGTATGTGTGTGCGTTTGTGTGCTAATGAATGTCAGCCCTCCCCGAGGCTAAAGACTGAGACCAGGTCTTTAATGAGACATGGGTCACTATGCCCAGTCGACCTCAAGTTACACACAAACACACACACAGTAGGCCGAAGGATTGGAAGACATTTGGGTAGCTTGCGTGGGTGGGTGAAAATGATAGGAAAGGAGAGGAGTGGAAGATGATAGGTGAATGAGAGATAGCCTTACAAAATATACTGAGGTAGTACTGTGGAATATAAGGATGGTATCAAATGGTAATACCATGCGTCCTTGCACCACTGTATCATAGTTACACAGCGCTTCAGAAACTACCATAATATTAACAAGGCATACATTACTGTTCGAAAGTTTAGGGTCAGTAAGACTTTTTAAAAATAAATGAATACTGTTATTCAGCAAGGATGCATTAAATCAGTGGTTCTCAACTGGAGGCTATGGTACCCACATTTTTCCATGGTCATCACATACAGTAAATTGTAAGAATATGACTAATACTGATGAATAAACAACCTGTAAGGTAAGGCTATTAAACAGCAGTCCAAAACTATTTTTTGTTAATACAATTAAGTCGGTATGAGCCACCACAGTCAGTTAAACATATACAAAGTAAAAATAACATGCCATATTTGGGTTATGGAAAAAACAGTTATCATGGTGAACACACAATGCTAACATAAACTGTTAATGAGAATGAGTTTCATACCTTCATGCAAGTCCTTCGACAGCTAACAGACGAAGTACCAGTTATGTGATTTATTGGTCCTTTACTTTTATTTCAAACGTTGCATGGTCGTAGTTTCTTTTGCGCTTTAGTAATGATAGACTGTTTTCACAACGTGTCATCAATCGGCCATACTGGCAGCACTGAATGTAAACAATGCCAGTGAACCGAATGAAACTCGCATATTTTGCTAAATATTGCTGCTGAAAATGGTTAATTATTTTCATGTTTTGGGCTGTACTAATCAGTCGGACCGGGAAAAACATTTGGAGTACAACAGACTGCCAAAAGGAGAACAGTGCAAAAAAACTGAGGAACAAAATGTGTTTGTGGTTGGCCAAACTGAACCAAAATTTCCAGAGCAAGAACATTCGTGTTTGTTCTTACCATTTCCGGTCAAGTAGGTGAAATATTAGGCTAATATCTTAATAAATACTGCTCATACGTATCTTTACCACCTAATTAACTTTAGTTTGTCAAAATCGTGTGCCTGCTCCTACTTAACTTTACTTAGACCTTTTCTTTATGATTTAACCACTTCCACACGTTTTTCCCATGGTTTGGACAGCATAAATTAGCAGAACAACGTATTCAGAAGTACATTTACCATGCAGTCCACGCTGTTTACATCCGAGCATCACCGATATAGCCGCGCATCCGGGTAACTGACCATTTCGCTGCGCGCACAGTATGACGTCTGTATAGTTCGTTTTTGGAGGTGAGAGACTTTTTATTTCGAAACAAGTTGCGAAAATAACGATAGAATAATGACACTGAATCGAGACCGTGCCTGCGTCCCAATGTGCTACCATTCTAGATTCTATGTGATAGTAACGTTACTTTTCAATACTATTTAGGGCAGACAGGGTGGATAGTATGCACATTGGGGCGGAGGGCGTGCGTTTTTCTCAGGGCACTCTACTTAAACTCGGCACCCCCTGCCCGAAGGTCAAGTTAATTTCATTTTATTCCATTTTCTATATAGTGCCAGATCACAGCAAAAATAATTTAGGTTACCTTTCCTATAGAACAGGTCTATATCTTGTTCTTTTATTAAACAAACTAAGTGGTCTTATGTTATTTATCTTATTTACACGACGGCATTCTGTCTCTACATGGACGCGGGTCTACAATTTCTCCTCCGCGAAAACGCGGACGGGATCGCGGAGTCCATGGGATTCGTCAATTTTGGATGAATAAATCAAAATAGCGTCTGTCACATAATTCGAATCGCGATATGGACTAACGTCTGTGAATATTAAAACGCAAAAGACGGGTTAGATATGATTCCTGCATGTTACGCTTGGCTCTTTATGTATTAATGGCGGAAACAGGTTTGTTTACTACACAAATACTGAAGCACACGTGAGGTTCGCGGTGATTTTCGGCTTCTGCGTCTCATTATATGACGACATGAGCACAGAGCTGCTGTGAGAGTCATTTCATGTCAATTTTACCGTTTCATTTGAGAAAACTAGCATCATGTCATACTGTACACACATAGAACTACAGGGCAACCTGTAGAAATAAAAGTACGGTTTAACGTATTACAGAAATATATTACTCTTGTATACTCTTGTACTTATATTTCTATTTCTAGCCAGTTTATTTAAATAATAAATAAATAAATATTACAACCAGATTAACCACTTAATTGTAAAAAAATATCTACAATTATTATGAAAACTTTTTTGACAGAATATTCACACAAATTTTCTTTCATGTATTATTTTTAACAGTAAACCTCTGTTTGTTTGCCAATAATAAAAGGGTTTAATTTTCATTTGATTAAAAATGAATACGTTTAATACCATCATTTGATTATCAGAAAAATTAAAACACAAAAATTTCTGAAAGAAAGAAAGAAAAAAGACTGTAGGGTCCTATTGTTCAAAATGTTGAAATTGAGAGTTTTGAACTCATGGCACTCCAAAGTCCTCCAAAGAATACTATATTATAACATGTACAAAAAATGTGCTACTGCATTTTCCTGTGTAATTAGTTAGATAGAACAGGTGGGTGGGTTTATGGTGAGTAACAGGAAGAGAGAAAACAAAATGATGTCAAGAACTGGGGTGGAGGGCCCCAAACAAGAGAAGTAAACAGCAGGAGAGAGGATGTTTATGAGTGTGTGTGTTTGTGTGTGTGTGTGTGTGTGTGTGTGTGACATCGTTAGGTTGGCTGTTGATTTGGGGACGAATTACATGTATGGGTGGAGGGTGTTTTTCAACTCTCCAACACAGAAATGTGGCCTGATCAGTCACCTGATGCTGACAACACACCACACACAGTGCTTAAAACTTACCTCCCTCTCTCTCTCTTTCTTTCTTTCTTTCTTTCTTTCTCTTTCACATACACACAGAAAGACCCTTAAAGAGACAGTTACTCCATTAATGATAATGCTGTCATCAATGATTTACTCTTATGATGTTCCAAACTCCTAAGACATTCCATTTTGGAATTAAAATATGTTTACGTTAATTAAATATCATCTTTTTTGTGTTCCAGAGACAAAACGAAAGTCAAACAGGTTTGAAACAACACGAGGGTGAAAACCGTTAAAAAGGTCATTTTCAACTGTCTCTTTAAAAGTAGCTGATTTGGAATGCTCACATTCCATAGAGGCAAATATTCTTAGAAAAAAGAAGATCAGCACAGTTTGACACAGATGACTCAGTGAAATAGACACAGAGAAAATAAAAGCAGGAAAAATGAAAGAGTGGATTAGACAAGAATAAAGAAAAACAGACGGGGGACTAAATGCCAATGTAAAGAGAGAACAGGCCTGACGAGCTGAAGAGAGAGGGGAAAAAGGAACGTAATAAATGAGGGAAGGACAGACGGAGACAGTGAGCAAATAAAGATGAAAAAAGCTCTGACAGATACATAGAAGAAAAGAAAATAAGACGGAGAGAGACAGTTGATTCAGACTGTTGTCTGATCCAGTCTAAGGCAGTTGGCCCTTGGCTTCTTACCAGGCGTAAATGTACAGTAATTCAAAGCATGCGACTTGACGCCGGTTGGGGGAGTGTGTAAGTGTGTGTGTGCTGTGGTCAAACACAAAGAGTATACGTCTGTCTCTCCAGAAACACTCTAATTCACTCAAACAAACAAGGTCCCTTGTAGGACACACGTGATGAAATTATTCACACTGTAGACGTGCTCATGCCGACTCTAATCTGATTGCTGTAGTTTATATCCATATAAGACGGTCTGTGTTCCACCTCTGTGCCTGAAGCTTCACCCTCAGAAGAAATGATGCCCATCTAATGTGGCCTGTAGTGCTGAGAGATTTACAGTCAATACTTTTCAGCCGCAGTAAAAATAATAACAGGGAGGGATGTAAGATGGATAGTTCTGACTCAGAAAATCTGATTGGCTGATGCAAATATGATACAGTTGTGACTGCACATTTATGGTATCTATATCACAAACAAAAATCACATGAAAACATGCCCTGGTCCAAAATCCAAAGAAAAGAAAAATTATGTATATATATTTAATCTTTTGTTTTTAATTTATATTGTTATAATTTATATTTGCTGCAATTTCTAGACATTTCACAGTTGTTTTTTATTTTTTCCCATTCTGCTAAATTATGGTTCATATTAAATTCTCAATAATGTATGTAATACAGAAAAAAACTGTATTACATTACATTTAAATTATAATATATAAACTATATATATAAATGCATATTCAAAATTTTAAAAAAATCTTAGAAATCTATATATGAAAACTATATATATATATATATATATATATATAATTTTAATAAACTCAAAATATACTGTATTACTTTTAAATGATAAATGAATGA
>JAHKKF010473443.1:0-13311 GCA_019740295.1 Labeo calbasu
GTTGTCATATCTGCACAGGAAACAGTTACAGCATGATTTTAATACTGCATTGGGTGCTTAATAATATATTACACATGTAGGAAAGCCGCACTACATTTCAATGCAAATTACGGTTGTCCATAATCTTACACAGCACTTAACCTGAGAGTAATTATTCATGAGCTATGCTACATTTGCGTTAGAGGGTGGAACTCCTCCGTTCTGTTTGCTTAAACTCTTACACCTGCAGCTCAAACAGGATGTTATTCCGGGCACGATGGCATGCTCGGGTACCTGTTTTGGCATTTGCAACGGTCCTTGATGCGGATATGGCGCAACCAGCCAAATAACGCAACAATATGCGCGACTGTGCACCATGAACACAGCAAAAATCTTCATTTTAATCAGACACGAGTTGCATCGTTTAATCCAAATCTTCTGGTAGTTGCTTCGAAGAGGAATAATGGGAGATCTGCCAAAGAGTTTTTACTGCTTGTGTTTACATGTCATTGTTTCTGTAAGTACCTGTACAGTGAGGGCATTACAGATGCAAATTAAAGGTAGACCTATAGTTTACATTCATAATGTAAACTGTTGTTTATTTGTTTATAACCAGGTGTCTTTAACTGGCTGTCTGAGTCGACCCAGCACAGGTAATGTGGCTTTCCTTGACGCACCTGACGCGCCAGTCTCCAACTGTCCTTTACGCGTTGAGTACAGCTGTTTTCAGTCGTCAGTAGTGCACGTTCAGGTTCTGGTTTCTTTCGATACCGGATCTACCTCAGTCGTTTTCCACAAATACTGGACCTGTGAACCAGGACGTGCCACAACTCGAGTGGTGACGGTGAGTTTTCCTGACTGGCTTGTGTACCGACCTGACTGGATTATTCGCGATTCTGACTGGGTTCTCAGCTGTTTATTGCGTGCTTGGATCGGACCGGATGAGTCCACCGGACTGGACAGATTTCCTGGAAGCAGTGTGACGGTTCCCATCAATATTCTCTCACCACTGCATCGACCCTTCAAACAGCACCAGCTTTGTGCCAATTGGGACACAGATTTGCTCTGGAGAGTCAGAAGACATGACATGTCACAGTGCCCGGAGGAAAATGGTAATATAAGCCTACCATATGGATATATGGCACAATAATATACATTATATACATTATATATATATATATATATATATATATATATATATATATATATATCCTTTTTTAGTGTTTTTATTCAAGTTTAATCATTAAAAGTGTGTGCAATACATTTAATCTTTTCTTTTAAGAGGTGGCATCTCTTCTTTCCACATTGTATGCTTCTACTGGTGAGCATTATGGCATCATCAAAACCCTCCAGCCATTCAGAAATGAAGTTTTGGAAGGGCACAGAGTCAAATCCATCTATTACCCCTGGTGAGAATTTAAGCATTTCTATTTATTTGGCAACATAACTTAAGTTTATCATATAAATTGCTGAATAACTGAGTGATTGGTGGTTCGGACTCTTTAGGTTTGCCGTTTCGCTCTGGGTTTGGTTGGAGAAACCTTGCACTAACCATTTATGTGGCCTTTTGCTCCACATTGACTCTGAAAATAATTATGCCACCCCAACGATGTTCCTCACTGATGCTGGTAAAAACCCGTGAACTGCTCAGATCAATTTCACTGATTTCTGTTTTTATTTCACTTTTTTTTTTTTAGAATTCACTTTTGTCCAATTTGTTCAGGTAAGATTCACATTCAGGTGCATGGAGATGCTGGGCACTCCTCAGCGTTTCTTTCATCTTTTAAGGTTCCTCTTCATCAGTGGTGTCAAATCAGCCTGGAGATTCTGGGACGTATGGTAAGAAAGACAAGTATTTGGACGTGTGTAATGATCTCATAGTATTGCATGATAGGTTGGTGCACAAAGGCCACAGGTTTGGTTCTCAAATTGGAGTTTTAGAAATAGCTTATTTTGAAAATACCTCACAGTATGGGACATCCCATAGGCTTCAATAGATTTATAATGTGGTTATGTGTGAGAAAAATACAAGTTAGCAAATAAATAAAGGTGCATTTACAATAAGAAATTGTGGAAAGCAACACAAGACTGAAACTGGAGCATATCTTTTTGTTTATTTATTTATTTTTAATCATTTTGAAATCCAAATGGGTAGTCTATTTTTAAAAATGCATTATTTTTTGTTTGTTATTATTGTTGTTAAAAAAAATCTTAGGGAAATGCTCAGCTGCAGTAACATTCATACACTTTTCTATACAACTGACCCAGTTCTTACACATTTGAAATGTATATTCTAATATTTCCCTATTTTGTAGGCGAAAATTTCTATTGCATGTACGGAAGGACAGCAGAAATTTGTTAAAACAGCTGAGCACATGTAAGAATCTTTGTCTAAAGCAGTAAAACCTTAATTTCTGTATAGTTGCTATAAGACAGATTTGGTGTTTTGGTCAGATTTGGCAATAACGTCATGTTGGATGACACACATGGCTATTTTGTGGTTGGTGGAGGTAAATTCGTACAAGGTGTTGAAGGATATTATGGACCAGCTACATACTATCGTATACAGGGGCTCCCAGCTGACCAGGTAGGATACGATCGCATTTTTATATTTTAATATTATATATTTCTTATTTATATTTATGCATATGGCAGATGCTTTTATCTAAAGTGGCTTACATTGATTTCAAATGGAGCAATTTCAAAAGTTTATGCTTTTCCTGGCAATCAAATCCATGTTTTTGGCATTGCTTTTGTAAATAAAATACAGAATGTGTTCTATTCCTGTGGACTGAACATAGTGATATTTTACACCTTCACAGACTGAGATTCGCCTTCCTCCTGTAATATCAAATGTGAATATAACCGGATGGTTTCAGTCTTGTCAGAATTTCACAACAGAGCTTTTCCTCACAGCAACAGATCACTCTCTCACAGTAAAGAGACTGTCAGGTCAGTACCACATGTGTCCACTAGCTGGCGCTAGAGATTAAATTATATATTTTTGTCATTGGTAATAGTTTTTCACTTTAAAACATCAATGTTGACACCCAGACAGCTGTTTGGACACATACACAGAGCTGCTACTGAATCACAGTGCAGTCAACTCAAATGAGCAGTGTATGTTCTTCGAAACAAATCATTACATTCGCCAAGTTGCACAGTTGACTAAAGTACTGTCACAGAAATATGGTAAGATTGTATTTAAACAGTTTATTGATGGATGTTTGTATGTAGACTATACTATTCAAAAGTTTGTAAGCTTACATGTAAATGTATATTATATCTTGTTCCGTGGTTTGTAGGCAAAGTGAATGCATCAGCGGTGGGCAGGACTCTGTATGCTCTAGTCCTCCGTAAGATCAGTACTGCTCACAGTCTGGATGTTATAACCAGGATGATGCCTTTACTCCTGAATTCTGGCTGTTTGGGAGACAATAGAGCACTTCATCTGGCCTCTGTGCTGTACAGCAGTGGATTCGGAGTCAAGAGACAGCCGTACAAGGTGTGTGTGTTTGGGTTAATGTGGCTATCAGTTTTCTCAAGCGTCAGTCTTACATGTGTAATTGTAATCTGATCTCTGTGAACATTAAATAAAGTGAAGGAGGATTAGTAGTTTAACATGAAACCTGAACTGTGGCACTGCAGGCTTGGCTGTTGTCCCTTTTGGCAGCGCAGAAGGACTGGAGGTTGGCACTCCTGCGTTTAGGGCACATGCACCATGTCGGTGACCTGGAGGTGACTCCTGACCGTGACCTTTCCTATGCCTATTACATTAACGTCGCAAGACAAACCGGCATAGATCAGAAGAATCCTTCCCCACAGCAAGTAAGAAACTTATTATGCTTACAGGAATTTATTATGAATGCAGGTTTTTTGCGAGAGGGCACCATAGTTTTGAGAACGCAATAGTTTTGCGAAAGCACCATCGTTTTTGAGAATGCAGTAAGTTTGCGAGAGCACCATAGTTTTGAGAACGCAATATTTTTGCAAGAACACAACAGTTTTGCAAGAGTTTGCAAGAGATCATTTTTGAGAACGCAATATTTTTGTGAGAGAACGCCATTGTTTTTGGGAACGCAATAGTTTTGCAAAAGAGCGCCATAGTTTTGCGAGAGAATACCGTAGTTTTGAGATCACAATTGTTTTGGAAGAGAACATCATCGTTTTGGATAACGCAGTTGTTTTGTGAGAGAAAACATCATGGTTTTGAGAACACAATAGTTTTGCGAGAGAATACCCTAGTTTTAAGAATGCAGTAGTTTTGCGAGAGATTCAAATATTTTACAAGAGAATGCATTTTGCAAATGACCTCGGTAGTTCTGCACAAAAACACAAATTTTGTGAGAAACGAGCATTATTTACAAGAGAACACAAATTTTGAGAATGCAATAGTTTTGTGAGAGAAAACTGTTTTACAAGAAAAAGCAAAAGTTTTGCACAATAACTCAGGAGTTTTGCACGATAGTTTTGTGAGAAAACTGGCAAGTTTGCGTAAAAACACATTTCGCACAAGAACTAGAATAGTTTTTCCATAAGAACACAATAGTTTTCTGAGCAAATGCAAAACAGTTTTGCAAGAGAACGCAAATGTTTTACACAACAACACAATAGTGTTGCAAGAGAGCACCATAGTTTTGCATGAGAACGCAGTAGTTCTGCAAGAGAAAAACATAGTTTTGAGAATAATTTTGCACCAAAACAGTAGTTTTGTGCATCAGTACAGAATTTCTCTGGAGAACATTGCAGTGTTTTGTAAATGAACTCAGTAGTTTTGCACAAGACTGCAGTGGTTTTGTGAGAACACAGTAATTACAAGAAAACACATTAGTGTTACAAGGTAACGCAAATGTTTTACAAGAGAAAGCAAATGTTTTGTAATTTTTGTGAGATAACAGCATAGTTTTGTCCGGTGAGACTGAATAAGTGTGCTTCATTTCCTTCAGAACGGCATTTTTCACAGCAGCATCAAATTTAAGACCTATTCAAGGTCATTATGAAATTAAATTCACATAAAAACTCTTCCATGTAACCCTTAAATTTAATGATGTGTTGTGCAAGGCAATTTCAGTGGCTTTCTAAATAACATTTCATCTTCTCTGTAGACTTTTGTTGAGTTAATACGTTTAAATGATGAAGAGACCCTGAAGGCCCAAACCAATGAAAACGACGATCTGTTTCACTGGCTGAAGCTGCAGGCACGAAGTGGAGTAGCTGAAGCCGAGGTACAAAAACTCACATCCAGCAAAAATAAAATGCACAAAATGTTCCATTTTGATGTACTAATATATTATATTGTGATAAAATAAAATATTACAGTTTAAAAATATCTGTTTTCTATCTGAATATATTTTAAAACGTAATTTATTGCTGTGGTGCAAATCTGAACTTAAGCATCAGCACTTTCAGAAATCATTTTAATATGCTGATTTAGAAATATTTAAGTGTATTAATTTTGAACACAGTTGTGCTGATTGGTATGTCTAACCCCACACTTTTAAATAGTAGTTTATTTATATTTTTTTTTTTGCTTTAGCAAGCAATGGGTCGTATGTTATTCTGGGGTCAGCAAGGTGTGTCTCCAGACATTCTGACAGCAGTAAAACACTATGAGAGAGGTGCAACTAAACTCAATGACCCTGTGTCCATGTACGACTACGCCATTGTGCTTCTTACGGTCAGGATGCTTTGTGTCTTATATGCTCTTATATTCAAACCTGAATCACTGATTCATGTATTTCACTGTGTGATGGTTTATAAAGAATATCTGATTTGGCCAGCAGAGGGTAGTCTTGCACAGCATTTTAAGAGAATGTTGCTGAAGAGAATGGTAAGAGGAAGATCAAACGTACTAAAGATCATATTATCTGGTTTCAACAGGGTCAAGGAGTTCCACAAGATGTACAGAGAGCCGTTACATTCCTGAAGAAAGCAATAGAACTGGTAAAACTTGCAAATGTATAAATATTTGTTTAAAACAAACCGGGGCTTTTTAAACTGGGGTAAGGGCTGGAATGAATGAATGAATGAATACATAAATAAATAAATAAATAAATAAATAAAGTTCACATAATGTCTTCATGTAATAGGAACTAAATATTTTCCAAATAATATTTTGCATATTTATAGTATTAATGTTTCACAGTGGAAAAAAATAAATATTTTAAATAATAAGTAAATAGTAAAAAGAATATAGAAATGAATAAGTAAAGAAGTTAGTTACTAACATAAGAATTAAATATTTTCCAAATTATTTGTAAATATATATATATTTTTTATAAATAAATAAATAAATAAAAGTTAGTTAGTTGGTTAAAAAATCTTAACATAATAGGAACTAAATATTTTCCAAATAACATTTTACATATTTATAGTATTAATGTGTCATGGTGAAATATTTTTAAATAAGTAAATAATAAAAATTAAAAAAGTAAATAATAAAAAGAATTCTAGAAATAAAAAAATAAGTTTGTTAGTTACTAACATCATAAGAATTAAAGATTTTCCAAATAATTTGTAAATATTTTATTTATTTATTTTATTTATAAATGAAATAAATGAATGAATAAATAAAAGTTAGTTTAAAACTTGTAACATAACAGGAACTATTTTCCAAATAATATTTTGCATATTTATAATATTAATTTTTAACATAAACAAATAAATTAATTAATTCTTTATATGTAAAATATGATTGCCTTTTGAATTTTAAGAACACCTTCCTCATATGCATATTTATAATATAGTTATCTTACACAGATGGATTTAATTAATTAATTAATTAATAAAACTGTTATAAAAATAAATAAGTAAATAAATAAACTGTTTAAAATGTATTAAAACATAATAGGAACAACATAATAGGAACAAAGTATTTTGCACATGTAAAGTATTTTTAATAAATAAACAAATAAATAAATTCTTTATATATAAAATATATAGTTGCCTTTTAAATTGTAAAACTACATACCTCATGTGTGGCTGATAATATTTTGGGATTTTCAAAGATTGAAAAACCCTACTTTAGTCGTCATTTCTTGTGCATGTTATGTTACATAAAACCTTAAATGGCATCTGCATGATAATTATGCCATATCTTGGAGTATTTTGGCTTCAATAGCTAAGGTAATGAATAAACACAGTTGGATTATTGGATGCAAATGCAAACACTGTTAATTTACAGTATGTAACTGAATGTAATGGATTCTCATCTGTTTCATTGCTTTTACTGACATATCGACTGTTTACAACTCAATCCACGACCTGTAAGTGATTTTTACATCCCTGCAGGGGTCTGTTCCCGCTATCACTGCTCTGGGCTGGTACTACGAGCAGTATGAGAAGGATTACGAGAAGGCCGTACATCTGTGGGAAGAAGCTGATGCCAAAGGTCACCCCGACGCTGCCATGAATCTGGGAGTTTTCTACTCTCAGGGCCTTTATCCTGGACAACCTGCTGACCAGGTAAACACTTACATGCAGATATGCTCTTAAACCTCTTATTAAAAGAGTTTCTGTAACTATGACTTTGCTTGTTCATCAGTTTATGGCGTATAAGTACTACTTAAAGTCAGCCCAGAGAGGACACACAAACGGCGGCATCGAACTGGCTGACATTTGGATTCATGGGATCCCCGACCGAGTTGCCAGACGCCCGGCAGACGCTGTTCTGTATGTAACTCAAAGTAATGTTATATAATAATACATTTTTAATGTAGATATAAAATGAAGCTTTATCAGCTGTTCACGAGCATCATGCAGCTTATCAAATTTGGCTCAAAAGCCTTAAGTGTGCACGTGTTCACACAGTGTGAATGGGCATGATGCCTCTGCTACCCATAATCCCAGAGTTGTTAAAAAGATTCAGTTTTTCTTATGTGGCACTAAACTATTTCTAGTTAAGAAAGCCAACTTACTGATCTGCTATATAAGCTGCTTCTTCTTCTTCTGAGCTTTAAAGCTACAACCACCAAATTCGGGTCAGACCTTCAGACTGTTCTGAAGTTAGTTCATCTATCTTTTCTAACTGATCCGGCCTACGGTTTTCGAAAACCAGACTATCAAACCACCTAAAATCCCATAGACTTTCATTAAGGGGGTAAAAACTTTCATATAAAGAGACCTATGATGCATCTGAGCTGTTTATTGCTATAGCAAGACTTAACAACTCCCTACTTTAAAAACAGCTAAAACCAGCCTAAGCTGAATGGCTGCTTTGGCTGGTCTCCCAGGCTTGTTTTGAAGTGGTTTAAAGTGGTTTTGGCCACTTTTTAGCTGGTCTAGCTGGTCAGGCTGGTCTTAGCTGCCCAAGCTGGGAGACCTGCTAAAAGACCAGCCGAGGTTAAACCAGCTATTTTCAGCTTAAACCAGCTAAGACTAGACAACCAGCCTAGGCTTTTAACTGTTTTTACTGAATCAAGCTGGTTTAAACATGCTAATCATGCTAAAAAACATTTTAGTCATGCTAGCAACATGCTAGTAACTTGGTAATCATGTTAGCAATATGCTGTTTACCATATTAGAAACATGCTAGTAATTTGCTAATCATGTTAACAACATGCTAGCAACATGCTAATCATGCTAACAACATGGTAGTACTACACTAAACATGTTAGAAACATGTTAACTACATGCTAATCGTGCTAGTAACTTGTTAAAACTTGCTAATCATGTTAACAACAAGCAAGTAACATGTTAATCATGCTAGTACCTTGCTAATCATGTTAGCAACATGCTAGCCATCTTAGAAACATGCTAGTAATTTGCGAATCATGCTAACAACATGTTAGTAACATGCTAATCATGTTAGAAACATGATATCAACATGTTAACCATGCTAACAACATGGTAGTAACACACTAAACATGTTAGAAACATGCTAACGACATGCTAATCGTGCTAGTAATTTGCTGAAACTTGTTAATCATGCTAATCATGTTAACAACAAGCAAGTAACATGCTAATTATGTTAGAAACATGGTAACAACATGCTAATCATGCTAACAACATGTTAGTAATGCGTTAAACATTTAAGAAACATGCTAATGACATGCTAATTGTGCTAGTAACTGGCTAATCATGCTAGTAACATGCTACTAACTTGCTAACCATGTTAGAAACACGTTAACAACATGCTAGTAACATGCTAATCTTGCAAGAAATATGATAGCAACATGCTAATCATGGTAACAACATGCAATTAACATGTTAATCATACTAGAAACATGGTAGCAACATGATAACCGTGCTAACAACATGCTAGTAACATGCTATGCTAGAAACATGATAGCAACATGTTAATGCTAACAACATGCTAGTAATACATTAAACATTCTAGAAACATGCTAATGACACGTTAATCATGCTAGTAACTTGCTGATCATGTTAGTAACATGCTATTAATTTAATGTTAAAAACACACTAACATGTTAGTAGCATGCTAATCATGCAAGAAGCATGATAGCAACATGTTAAGTATGCTAACAACATGTTATTAATGTGTTAAATATGCTAACAAAAAGCTAACAACATGCTAATCACGCTAGCAACGTTCTAGTAACTTGCTGATCACGCTAACATGCTAATCATGCTATCAACATTCTAGTAACTTGCTGATCATGCTAACATGCTAGTAACATGCTAATCATGTTAGCAACATGTTAGTAACTTGTTAATCATGCTAACAACATGCTAATAACATGCAAATCATGCTAACATGCTAATGGTAGAAACATGTTAGCAAGATGCTGCTAATGTTAACAACATGTTAACAACAAGCTAGTATCATGCTAATCATGTTAAACATGTTAACAATAAGCTAGTAACATGTTAATTATCTTAGAAACATACTTGTAACATGTTAATCATGCTAGCAACATGCTAATCAGGTTATAAACATGGTAGTAACTTGTTAATCATGCTAACAACATGCTAATAACATGCTAACAACATTGTAATCAGCCTGTAAATGCAAGCAATAAACTAACCATGCTACCAATGTACTAAATCGTGCTAGCAACACTAACTTTCATACTCAGAGTTTGTTTTAAAACTTTACTCATCTAGTTGACATTTTGCTATTGCATTTTTTTTTGATAGTTATTCTTCTCTTTCTCTTTGAACTTTAGTTGGGTTAAATGGGCATCTGAGCAGAATGGATATCTGGGAACAGTTTTAAGGAAGGGACTAAATGCTTATTTCAAAGGAGACTGGTAAGCCTTTCAGTTTGAGTGGCCGCAGACTAATACATGCAGATATGAATCTGTAATTCTCATAATATTAAATTACGACATGAATGTCCTTTTAGATTTCATTTACATTAGAAAAGGATGTTGCAAAGGCTACTTTCTATTGTTTATTTCACCCTCTCTCTTTCTCTCTCACTCTCTCTCTCTCTCATTGTTGCAGGATCATGTCTTTGATTTATTATTTGAGTGCGGCAGAGAGTGGATATGAAGCAGCTCAGTTTAATGTGGCGTACCTGTGTGAACTCAACTCAGTGAGTCATTCTAAACACTTGCTTTAGATTCAGATGAACATATTCACTCGACTGGCTTTGACAGATGCTTTGTTTATACTGTAGGGCTCTTTGGATCCAGCGCTGGTGACTCGGTGCATGTTAAGATATTATAACATGTCAATACAGGCTCAGGATCCGGCTCCTTATGGTAATTTTAACAAATCCAAGACTAAAATTTGAATTAAAATAATGGGTATTGTATATCTCTTTATTGAAGACATTTATAACAAATATAAAATATAAAGAGCTTTTTAGTAAATTATGTTTATTTCTTTTTAAATAGATACTTTATGAATTTTAATGGGGAAAAATATTTATTTATTTTAATTTTAAATATTTTTTATATGTTTTTTTTATTTTATTTCTCATTTATTTGTTTTTTTATTTTCATATTAGGGTCTGACCATTTATGTTAGATCTGAAAAGGTTGACAACTGCTGCAGTAGAATATAAAATGAATGTAATTTAATGTGGGATACAGATTGGCAGTCATATATCTTTATAGTGCACTGAAGTGCTCGTCGTGAAGGGCACCTGAGGTTTGACTCGATGTCCCGCGTCGGTGTGTCAGTACATGTGCTCTTTTTCAAGCTCCCTGTAGCTTAAGCTGGAGTCTCTGCATGCGGTGATGGATGGTTTGTTTCCCTCGCAGCTTTGATCAGAATGGGAGATCTGTTCTATGGCGAACAGGCTTTGGGCAGAAAAGAGGTTTCTGATGCCGCAGAGATGTACAAGGAAGCAGCTCTCAAGAACGAACCACAGGTACCAGTGACAGCAAATGGAATGAAGTCTAACCTTGAATGATTAAAGGGATAGTTCACCCAAAAATAAAAATTCTATCACATCATGTCGTTCCAAACCTGTAAGACCTTCGTTCATCTTCAGAACATAAATTATGATATTTTTGATGACATCCAAGAGCCTTCGGACCCTGCATAGAAGGCAACGCAACTGACATGTTTAAGGCCCAAAAATATAGTAAGGACATCATTAAAATAGGCATGAGGGTGAGTAATTAAATGGTTAGTTCACCCAAAAATGAGTCCATTATTTACTCACCCTCAAGGCATCCTAAGTGTATATGACTTCCCTCTTTCAGACGAATCTAATCAGAGTTAAATAAAAAAAATTGTTCTGGCTACTCCAAGCTTTATAATGGCAGTGGTAGGTGTTTCTGTTCAACAGTCCAAAACAAGTCTAATAAAGTGCATCCATCCATAATAAAAAGTGCCTCACGTGGCTCCGAGGGATGAATAATGCCTCCTGTAGCGAACCGATGCGTTTATATAAGAAAAATATCCATATTTAAAACATAATAATCACTTTTCACTAGTTGGCGCCAAATGTTGTACACGGAAGTGTTGCACATGCACCATTCAGAACATCATGAGGATTTCGATATAAGCCAAGATGAGTAAGGAAATTTTGCTTCCTTTGCTCCTGTAAACAAATGTTGGTTTTCGCGAGATCAGCTGTGTACGATTATATGCACTTTACTGGACTTCTTTTGGACTGCTGAAGAGAAACACCTGCCTATTGCCATTGTAAAGCTGGGAAGAGCCAGAACAATTTTTAATATAACTCTGATTGGATTCGTCTGAAAGAAGGAAGTCATATACACCAAGGATGCCTTGAGGGTGAGTAAATAATGGGCTCATTTTCATTTTCATTTTCATTTTCAATAATGGGGTGAACTAACCCTTTAAGAATCATAATTATACAATAAATGATTAATTTCAAGTCATTTCAAAAATTAAAGTGATACGCTAAGTCATTCGTTGAAGTTTGTTCAAACAAAATACTACATGTTTGTTTGTTTGTTTATTTATATGTATTTGTTTTTATTTTAACAAGCTATATTTTACAAGCTTTGTTTATTTGTCTTAGTTTATTAGTTTTTGTTCGTTTTTGTTCTAACAAGTGATATCTTTCCTACAAGTGATATTTTATTTTAACAACAGTTTTTATTTATTCAATTGTTCTTTCTTTCTTTCTTTCTTTCTTTTTCTTTCTTTCAAGGTTGTGTTGTTTTTGTTTTCCATTTCAATTAATTTATTTCAGATTTGGTGATGAACCTTTTCTTTCTTTCTTTCTTTCTTTCTTTCTTTCTTTCTTTCTTTCTTTCTTTTTTTCTTTTCTTTTTCTTTCAAGGTTGTGTTTTTGTTTTCCATTTCAATGAATTCATTTCAGATTTGGTGACGAACCAAATTTTTCTTTCTTTCCTTTTTTCTTTTCTTTCTTTCTTTCAAGGTTGTGGTGTTTTCTTTCTTTCTTTTTTTCTTTCAAGGTTGTGTTTTTGTTTTCCATTTCAATGAATTCATTTCAGATTTGGTGACAACTTTTTTTCCTTTATTATTATTATTTTTTTCTTCTTCTTTTTCTTGTTCGTTCATTCGTTCGTTCTTTCTTTCTTTCTTTCTGTTCTTTCCTTTTTCTTTCTTTCTTTCTTTCTTTCTTTCTTTCTTTCTTTCAAAGTTGTGTTGTTTTTGTTTTCCATTTCAATGAATTCATTTCAGATTTGGTGACGAACTTACTTTCTTTCTTTCTTTCTTTCTTTCTTTCTTTTTTTCCTTCAAGGTTGTTTTGTTTTTCATTTCAGTGAATTCATTTCAGATTTGGTGACAAACCTTTTATTTCTTTTTCTTTGTTTCTTTTTTTGTCTCTTTCGTTTTTTTCTTTTCTTTATTTCTGTTTTCTTTCTTTTCTTTTCTTTTCCTTTCTTTCTCTCCATTTCAATGAATTAATTTCAGATTTGTTGATGAACCATTTTTCTTTCTTTCTTTTCTTTTTCTTACGTTTATTTTCTTTCTTCT
>JAHKKF010473458.1:0-13495 GCA_019740295.1 Labeo calbasu
CCTGCCTGCTGCCATTCCTGAGCAAGCTCTGCACTGGTGGCACTCCGATCCCGCAGCTGAATCCTCTTTAGGAGACGATCCTGGCACTTGCTGGACTTCCTTGGATGCCCTGAAGCCTTCTTAACAAGAATTGAACCTCTTTCCTTGAAGTTCTTGATGATCCTATAAATTGTTGATTTAGGTGCAATCTTAGCAGCCACAATATCCTTGCCTGTGAAGCCATTTTTATGCAATGCAATGATGGCTGCACGCATTTCTTTGCAGGTCACCATGGTTAACAATGGCAGAACAATGATTTCAAGCATCACCCTCCTTTTAACATGTCAAGTCTGCCATTCTAACCCAATCAGCCTGACATAATGATCTCCAGCCTTGTGCTCGTCAACATTCTCACCTGAGTTAACAAGACGATTACTGAAATGATCTCAGCAGGTCCTTTAATGACAGCAATGAAATGCAGTGGAAAGTTTTTTTCGGGATTAAGTTCATTTTCATGGCAAAGAAGGACTATGCAATTCATCTGATCAGTCTTCATAACATTCTGGAGTGCAAATGCAAATTGCTATTATAAAAACTTAAGCAGCAACTTTTCCAATTTCCAATATTTATGTAATTCTCAAAACTTTTGGCCACGACTGTACTATGTTGAAACATACCGGTCAAGGACTTTGTGGACACAGTCCTTCACATCCTTCCCTCCAATTCGAGCAAGTTGCAGCACCTGTTGAAAGTCCATGCAAAGTCCATGAAAAAGCATTTTTGCTGAAATACTCCAGAAGAAACGTAAAGAGTGTACTTTACTATACTAATGAGAACAGTATAGAGTGTGTTCATTCTGCATAAGCACAGTAAACAAACAATGCATTTAAGTAAATGCCTGTCACTTTCTAGTACTACTTAGGCCTTGATTAGCTTGTTCCAGTGTGTTTGATTAGGGTTGGAGCAAAACTCTGTGGCTCTCTGTGGCACTGTGGCTCTCCAGGAACGTTGGCCATGCCTGGTTAATGCACTTATTGTGCACAAAATGTTCCTCAGTCTTACAGGTTCCACGCTTATAATGCAGAAAATTCCAGCAAACATTTCAGCATAAAAGACACCCTGTACAGTTGATGTAATGCACTTTTTTTTTAAAGTCTTGCCAGTTCAAAAAGTAAAGATTCAAGCACAATAAGCAATTACCATTCAAGCACAATAAGCAGCAAAAGAGTACTCAGTTCAGTATTCTTAAAGACGGTTTACTGTACACATGCACCCAAAGCACAAGCACATAGATCTGTCTCTCAGACAGTACACAAATACTGCATTAAGTTGTTTTTCATGGCTTATTGTGTAGATAATCTGATACAAACAAAAGTAGCTTAAGCAAATGTAGGGGTGGGTGATCTGTCGATTTTGTATTATGATCAATCTTGAAGATGTCCACATTCTACTTTTTAAGTGAATAGTAGAGATTATGATCTTTTATGTTCTTGTAATAATGTTAAAACAACAGGTTACTGTTCGTAACTCTGGTTCTCTGAAACATCGAGTGGAGAGATCCACCTATGGGAAGAGCATCCATGTCTGAATTCTGCAGAAGCATCCAATTGTACAATGTCTGGCTTGACAGACAGACGCACATTCCCAAAGGCAGCTAAGGAACTGCTAAAAGCCCCTTTACTGAGTGCAAAAATCTCTTTTCCTCAGTAAGCATATTTTGTAATTCAAAAGAACCTGGAAAGGCGGTGCTTGATACATAACCAGGAAGAAGGCACCACAAAAGTGAGAATGCAATACCAGTCATAAATGAAATGACATGTGGCAACATGCATAAAGAACCTGACAACACATGCTAGTGGGACTCTCCTCCGTATGAGAAGAAATAAAACGCAGGGGCTTTTAGCAAACTGAAGTCTGTACCCCTTCGTTATTGTGTGAATCACCCATTCGGGAGCTGACATGGTCATTGAGGCTGTTACATGATTTGCAAGCATCCACACACAAACTGGGGAAATGGTTAGAACTGCTTATTCGCCCTGTTCTCTCATTTGTGATTTTATGGCATCCTCTACACCTTCTCACACCAAACCCCCGGAATGTGGGAGGAGAACACATAACATCCACTGAACACATGGGCTGGGCAGCCTTGGGAGGTGGCTAGCCGATCCCTTTGTCTTTTGGACAGGGGCTCTGGGGCAAAAAAAGAGTCTGAAGAGTTTGTGACCCATGAACGCAGGCCTGGTGCCCCCATCAGCTGAACATTAGGCCTGCCGCTTGTGTTTTGAGTTGGAGGGGGTAGGGTTTGAGAATTTTCCAGCCACAACGAGAGTTGTTTTTCCCCAGGGCTTCGCAGACAGAGGGTTATTCTGCTGTGGAAGGCATCTGTTGCAAAGGCTATCCTTGCCCTGTTAGAAGTTTCATCCTGTGACAAAGGGATTAGGAAAACGTGCAGAGGGCACCTGCCGTTATGCATTCCTAGGAAGACATAGTTTTAAAGCCTTGTCCTCCTCTTTTTTTGTCATCACATCGTTGCTGTATCAATGCAAAGGTAGGGCCAAAGATAGCCTTACTGTCAGGGAGGCCCCACAGGTAAAGCCAGGGTGCTCACTTACACCACAGAAACTGCCATGAAGCGCCCACAGGCTTAATGATGGGCATTACGGAGGACAAGGTTGTTAACTGTGAAAATCACCATGGTTGGTGAGGGACATCCCTTGTCCTAAGTCATTCAAAATCTCTGCCTGGTAAGCAGAGAAGAGGGAGGAGATGTTAAGTGCCCTGACAGCCAAGGCAGAAGACTTGTAGGCTGCTTGGTGTACTGAGGCTGAAAAATTTTTGCATTTTGCCTGGCGATCAATGACTCGATAACAAAGAGAGGTCAGTGAGACCATGTTTGAGTTATGTTTCATGTGCTTTGCGCATGCTGGGAAGAGTTTTTCAGTTTTGTTTTCATGCTGGCCTAGTTACCATAAATATAATAGATTGTGCATATAAAGTATTAATGTTTAAACTGTGCAGATGAATGTACATATGGTATGTTTCATGGTAAAGGCTAGATGGCATACAGATGTACTGTACAATAATTACTGTTTCTGCATTTATTATTGTAAGGGGTAGGTTCAGGGTTGTGGTACGTGTAGACATTAAGAAAAACACAATCTAATAGATAACTCTAATGTCCCATGACATTTTAAAATAAGGTACCATCTGCACTATACCTAAACCTACCAGAAAGTATGAACAAAAGCTAATGTAATGTACAAATTGCATGCATGACATTTTAGCTTGTTTTTTGATCTGTCATCTTTCAGCTCTTTCATTGTAAGTCATTGTTTTTCACAAGATTTGTACCCAAGGACTCTGCATCCTAAAGGCCAATTCACACTGTTACGGAATGACAGCGATGAGGAGTGGGCGGATCCATCTGCAAAGCTTTTATTAATAACGCTGTGGTCATACACAGGATGATGGAAAATGTTGTCCGGGGTGTGGTGCAACAGTCTGTGTAATGTGAATGTCAGTGGAATAAGAGGGCGACATCTGGTGGTGAGCGGACCGAAGGCCACCAGCCAGATTCATGACATAGCCCCCCACCCCCCAAGAGAGTTCAATGACGGCCTCCTTAGCTGTGACCGTACAGGGAGAGAGTTTAATGACGGCCTCAATAGCTGTGACATGACGGGCAGAGAGTACACTGATGGCTGCCTTAGCTGTAACAGGACTCCATGGCCAGGACAGGGCAGGACAAGTGGGCGCCACTACCAGGACCAGAGCTGAAGTGAACGGTACTGCCTCAAGAGGTTCTGCAGCCTCAACCACCACCTCAGGATCTGGAGCGGCCACCATCTCAGGAGGCTCTGCAGCCTCAGTCGCCATCTCTGGCGATCCTACTGCGGACGTCGAAGGTTCACTGGTAGTACGTGATCGCAGCCCATAGGCGCCAGAAAGCAATCCCCCATATGGGAAGTGCTGCAGACAAGGGGATTACTTCTGGGACAGAAGGGTTAGTGAGCGCTGGTTTAGGGATACCAACAGCACGAGCTGACACCAACAGTGGATCCCCCATGCTGGATGCCAACCTCTGACGCTTAATGACAGGTTCTCTAGGCAGGACTGTGGAGGGTTGCGGTAACACGACCACAACAGGACTTGGCTCTGAGATGACAGATGTGACGAGGCTCTGGGATAACAGATGTGATGTGACTTGACTCTGGATGAACAGCTGTGACGTGACATGTCTTTGAGAGGACAGCTGTGGCTTGGCTTGATTTATGAAGATCAGCTGTGACTTTACTTGACTCAGGAAGAGCAGCTCTGACTTGACTCGGGGAAAAACAGCAGTGATTTACAGGTATATGCCAAAAAATTAGAATATCGAGGGGAAAGTCCATTTATTTCAATAATTTGTTTCAAAAAGTTAAACTTGTATGTTATATTAGGTCACTACACACCAAGTGAAATATTTCAAGCCTTTACTTGTTTCAATTTTAATGATTATGAATTAAAGATAAAAAAACTCAAATCCAGTATTTCACAAAATTAGAATATCATGACAAAACATTGTAGGCTCCCTGTGTCCCAATATAGTCAGCCTTTAAATTGTCTCAGCCTGGCTTAGTAGGCTTCAGAATCGTGGGGAAGACTGCTGACTTGATGGTTGTGCAGATGACCATCATTGACACCCTCCATAAGGAGGAAAAGTCTCAAGGCAATTGCAAAAGAAGCTGGATGCTCACAGAGCGCAGTATCGAAGTATATTAACAGAGTGTTGAGAGGAAGAGAAAAATGTGGCCGGAAAAGTTGCACAAGTGACAGGGATGACCGTAGTCTTGAGAGGATTGTCAAGCAAGGGCGGTTCAGAAATCTGGGGGAGGCTGGTGTCAGTGCATCAAGAACCACCAGATACAGACTTCTGCATGACATGGGCTACAGCTGGAGAAGTCCATGCGTCAAGCCACTCCTGAACCAAAAACAACATCAGAATCATCTGTGCTGGGCTAAGGAGAAAAAGTACTGGTCTGTTGCCCAGTGATCTTAAGTCCTGTTTTCAGATGAAAGCAAATTTTGAATTTCATTTAGAAATCAAGGTCCCAGAGTCTGGGGGAAGACCGGAGAGGCACAAAAGTCAAGCTGCTTAAAGTCCAGTGTGAAGTTTCCACAGTCAGTGATGGTTAGGGGAGCTATGTCATCTGCTGGTGTTGGTCCATTGTCTTTTATCAAGTCCACAGTCAACGCAGCTGTCTACCAGGAAATTTTAGAGCACTTCATGCTTCCTGCTGCCGACAAGTTCTTTGGAGATGATGCAGACGAGCTGAAGGCCAATATCAAAGCAACTTGGGCTACCATAACACCTCAACTGTGTCAAAGGGTGATCGCCTCTATGCCACGCCACCTTGATGCTGTAATTAGTGCAAAAGGAGGCCCAACAAAGTACTGAGAACATAATACAGTACATTAACACACTTTTCAGGAGGCCAACATGCATTTAAGATCCTTTTTTTTATTGGTCACATGAAATATTCTAATTTTGTAAAATACTGGATTTATTTATTTATTTATTTATTTTTAATCCATAATCATCAAAATTGAAACAAATAAAGGATTGAAATATTTCACTTTGTGTGTAGTGAACTAATATAACATACAATTCAATACAATTATTGAAATAAATGGACTTTCCCTTGATATTCTAATTTTTTGAGCAACAGCTGTAACTTGACTCAGAAAGAGCAGCTCTGACTTGACACAGGAAACACAGCTGTGACTTTACATGACTCAGGGATGGCAGCAGTAACATGACAGAGCATTGTTGTTTTGTGAACGGGCTCTGCTGTCACCGTCATTACGTGAGCATGCTCCGGCATGGCCACCATTTCACAAGCAGGTTTACACACCGGAGTAGTGATCAAAACATTTGAATGTCCTGGAGCTTGCGGTTGACTAAACTTTGCAGCCGCTATTGCCATGTAGTCGCATTCCTTCTCCTCGACACCCACAGTAAATGAGCCCACACGCTCCAAAGCATAGTCAATAAACTGACAGAGAGATGAACGCGGACCCTCGCGAATGAGCCGTGATTTCAAAGGCTGATTAATGCCCTCGCAGAAAAAGTCTATCAGCACGCAGATCAGAATAATAAACAAGATTTAAATACTCTTGTACATAGTCCTCGAGCGATCGTGTGCCCTACTCGAGAGGCTAATAACAGTCTTGCAGTATTCATGTCCGCGTGAAAAGCAGCTGGATCCTTGTGTGGCCAAGTAGTCTGTTACAGAACGACAGAGATGAGAAGCGGGCGGATCCATCTGCAGAGCTTTTATTAATAAACAAAGCTGTGGTCTTACACAGGCTTGGGTCAAACAGTGGCAAACAGGTATATGAGGCAAGACACAAGAGTAATCCGAGAACAGACGAGGGTCGATCAACAGCAAACGTAATCCAGGGGGCCTAGGCAAAAAGGGTAATCCGATAAACATGCAAGAGTTCCAAGGCAGGCAGTGAAACAGACAAGACGAGATAACAAGATGAGGATACAAAACTCGAATGACTAGATACAGGATGACCTAGAGATGGCTCCGTAAAGATGCTAAAGGCTATACAATATACGCTACGCAAGTCCAAGGCTTATATAGTGTGTCTGATTGGTTGCAGCTGTGTGTGTGTAATCAGCACAGTGGATGATGGGAAACAAAGTGGTGCAACAGTCTGTGTAATGTGAATGTCAATGGAATAAGAGGGCGACATCTGGTGGTGAGTGGACCGAAGGGCACCGGCCAGATTCATGACACACTCCACAGACAAACGCCAACTAACACCTTTGTTGGGTTTTATTTGATCAGTATGTTACCCTTGTCTGTGCATGATCTTGTAAGAATCTGTAGTCTGCCTCAAGCCAGATTCCACTCCACAATATATGTTTAATCATGCTGATTTCCCAAAATGGCATAATTATTATAGCGAAGAATAGTCACCACTAGTAAGCTACTACTAAATATATTGTAAAAACTTTAATTTGCTGTAAAGTTGCTTTGCAACGATATGTATTGTGAAAGATGCTACACAAATACATTTGAATTGATTTGAACTGAAGTGAAAGAAGAAAGTCAACAGTTATGTTGTTTCTAATCACATCCTGAGCAAAAGGTGACCAATTGTAGAATGAGAGTGGGTGTGGGACACAGAGAATAACTTCGGACAAAGGGGTGTCAGAACGTAATTAACAGACCACAGTGGTTACAAAATGAGCAACTTCATTTACATCAAGGGTAGTAAACTGTAACTATTAAAAGTTTGAGCTTAGGATGCTCTGGGTTAATTCTGATTACATGTACTTTGTCACTGCTATGCTGCAATAAACATCTTCATCAAGATCTTCGACACCCTTATCATTTTTTCTTACAATCTGATAGATAGCATTATTTGTCAGAACACAGATAAGCGGAACTGTAATCATAACTGTGTACAAAAACAATCACAATTGCTGTTACAAACTCAAATGTTCAATTCTGTTGGAAACTGCAGTGGTATGTACTTATTGGTACGTATTTTGCGCCTCACAAAAAAGTTCCCACAGATACGTTTTATTCATGAGACCAGGTCGTGAAATGTTGTGTAATAAGTGGTATAACTACACCTTATCCCTTAAATGTCCATCTAGTTTTAACCTGCCACTTGTTAACAACTGTTCTCTTCGAGAAAGCTTTGCATTCAAACATTTCAACTCAAATCAATAGTTCATATCTAATTATTTACTTATATGGCAAGCAGCTGTGTAATAAAAGGGATAATCTACATCCAATCAGTTGTTATCGCAAAATAAAGCCCTTCAGTCTTACAACTGCACTCCACACTGGATGTACATTATCCCTTACTTAATGCATGCCTTCCAGCTAATCACAACTGAATATTCAGACAGAACATAGTAAAACAATTAACCAAAATTACCAGGAACAAGCAGACTGTATACTTTGTAATTCTACTCTTTACTTTCAGACTCTCTCTTGTAAATCTTACCAGGGTATCAAAAGCTTTGCTGTCATTGAGGCGTTGCTCCTCTCTCTGGAAATCTTCCATGGACTCCAACCTCCTAATATGAGTGACTGAAAAGGCAGGCTCACTTCTGCCAAGGCGTCTGACCTCCATGTGATCTGCATGATATGGGGGGAAAAGCATCTTGGTTACTAATGTAACCTCGGTTCCCTGTGATAATAGTGCATTGTGTCAGTTGCTGATACTTGTGGTACTTTGGGGAAACTCAGTTTCATTGATATACTAAAGTATTGGTAACACTTTACAATAACGTTCCGTTGTAAGTAATTTATAAGCAATTACTTAATGATGAAATAATCATTTACAAAACATTTATGAAAGATTACCAAGTGATATGCTAACAATTTGTGTATGTTTTGTTAATTCATTTACAAGTAATTAGTTACTTGTAAATTAACTAACCAACTAAATAATTAACTAACCACTTACAAAACATGACTATGCATTTATAAATGATTAATACGTGATATGTTAGTATTTTTAGATGTGCTTCGTAGGTTAAGTTATAAATCTTTTACAAGTGATTAGATAATGATGAACTAATAATTTACAAAACATCACTGCATGTTTATAAACTATTAAGTAATATGCTAACAATTTACAAATCTGTCATAAGTTAAGTTTATAAAAATAGCATATCTTGAAATAATCAAACAGATCCTTAAATGTTTAACTCATCATTCTTAGATTTTCCCCACCAGTGTGTATACACACACAACCTGTAGCTGGCAGGTTTGTAAAACATTTACAACTGATGAGTAGTTTACACTTTAGATTAGGGATTTGATTCGTAAATGATTTATTCATGTGTTTACATAACAGGTTTTGAATGTTTGTTGTGTGTCCTGCAGTGTAAGGGCTGGCTGGTGAGGGTAAAGATGGTAAACACATGGAGTATTTTAGCACTGTGCACCTAATGTGATCTTCAGTGCAGGGTAAAACTAGTTCACATTATTACTAGATCCCACACACTCCACACTCCACACAAGTCTGTGCTAATGAGGGAAAGGGTTTACACACTTATTCACTTGACAGCAAATAATTTATTAAATAAAAAAAAGAAAATAGTTTAGAATTATTGCATTTTTGTGCTTTTCAACATATCACTTATTACTCATTTATAAACACACAGTCATGTTTTGTAAATGATTAGTTCATCATTAAATAATTACTTGTACATTAACTTGTAATTGACTTGTAAATGAATTAACTAAACATACACAAATTAGCAAATCACTTATTAATTATTTGTGAATGTTTTGTAGATGAATATTTCATCCTTAACTAATCACTTATAAATGACTTACAACTGAATGTTATTATAAAGTGTTACCAAAGTATTGGCTAGCTACGCAGTGCTTGTTTCTATTATCTCAGGGAACCGAGGTACATTAGCAACAGAGACATTACCTTTTGGTATGGTCTGCTTCCATTACACCTTGAATGGTGTGAGTAAATGAAGAGCAAATTTTAATATGTGGGTGAGCTATCCCTTTTAGAGCGGGTTTAGAATGAAGACAGGATGGAGAACACAAAAGGTGAGTATAACTGGTGAGTATAAACATGAGCTGATGGATGGATGACTTTGAAGCAGATGATTATGATTATGATTATTATAATATGTGAGGATATTATAATAGGTGTGGAGCATGAAAAACAAAGCCCAATCATTAGAACTTACGGTTATTGTAAGTATGACAAGTGGATAAACACCGGAGAACAGAGAGATTAAGAATTAAGGAGACAAGGTAAGTAATACACCAGGTAAGTATCCACATTGGTGACTTGAAAAAGAGTGAGCAGAGTGAGTATGCTTCTGAAGCTATGCTGATGAGTAGAGCGATGCCCTGTTGTGCAGGTGATTACAGTGTCTGGACATGGAGCCGCATTGAGATCCCAATATGTCTGGGACTAAATCACAAAGGTTCTTAAAAAAATGAAAAGGTTATTTAGAACCAGAATCTAAAATCATATTGACACATGTTTAATACTTCTTGAGTTACAGGCATGCATACTTTGGGAGAATAATATTTATAGCACTCAGACTCAAGTATTTTAAATGCAGTTGTTTTGACGGAGGTTGAGTTGACACAGAATGACCCTATAATAAGTTTCTCAAGGGTGTATTTGAAAGATGGATTATTTGCAGTCTCCCCAAAAAACAAAAAAAGTAGATGGTTATTGGGAAGAAAGATAAATGTAATTCCACATTACAATTGAAAGTCAAACTGAAGTAACGTGCTCTGCATTTAATGCAGGGGTGCCCCAGCTCAGTCCTGGAGGGCCGGTGTCACTCCCCCGAACTACAATCCCTGCTGGCAACGAGACCTTTGAGTTACATGTACGACTAACCAGTGGGCAATGACTGTAAGTCTTGATTAATAAGAACATCTTGCAAAATGTGACTTATTCAGTTCAGTTTGGGTGCTTTTGATATTGATTGAAATACTTTAACACTTACTTGCTATGGGCATTGGGAATATATCCGTTGACCGCTGAGACCCTGCATCTCCAGTAGCTGTATTAGAAAACGAGTCTATTTATATTAACTCCAATGGCTCTAAGCCCTAAAATATACAGATCATTATTATATTTGTTAAAAGTCTGTTTTATTGTTAAAAATAGTGGTACACTAATACAACTTGATATTTTATGAATAGCAGAGCATTTTGTATATATGGCGTTTGGACAACTCACTATGCCTTGTGCTGATGCTGTGCCTGGAACTGACGCAGTCATCCCTGGATCTGTTTCTGTCATCCCTGGAACCAATGCTGTGACTGGACCTGACACTGTCGTTCCTGGAGCCAGTGCTGTGCCTGTATCTGGCGCTGTCATCCCTGGGCCTGACACAGTCGTTCCTGAAGCCAGCGCTGTGCCTGTACCTGTCGCTATCATCCCTGGGCCTGAAACTGTCGTTCCTGGAGCCAGCGCTGTGCCTGGACCGGACGCTATCATCCCTGGGCCTGAGACTGTCGTTCCTAGAGAGAGCACTGTGCCTGGACCTGTCGATATCATCCCTGGGCCTGACACTATCGTTCCTGGAGCCAGTGTTGTGCCTGGACCTGACACTGTAGTCCCTGGAGCCATCATTGGATCTGTTATTTTATTAATATTCATTTTTGTCATTTAAACATGTTGTTTGTTTGTTTCTATGTTTCTATATTTGTTTACTATTTGTCTGTTTGCATTATGCATATCAGAGGATCTCAACTCTGGCCTGCGAGATCCATTTTCCTGCAGAGTTCAGCTCCCACCTTGATCAAACTCACCTGCTTGTACCTTTCTAGTGTTCTTAAAGATCACTAATTAACTTAATTAACTTGTTCACCTAATTAACTTATTCAGGTGTGTTTTATTAGGGTTGGAGCTGAATTCTGAAGGAAAATGGATCATTAAGAGTTAAGAACCCCTGTTTTATATTTTTTTGGTACCATTTTGTATCCTACCATCTATATTTTGTCTTACTTCCTTATGCTGTAATACCTGAATTTCACCCCCGGGAGTAGTGTGTTCTGGAGCATACAAGACGGGCGGATCCATATGCAAGCTTTTATTCTTAGACAGAGATATGGTCATACAACAGGTAGGGTCAAACACTGGCAAACAGCTACAGCACAGGCAAGACACAATAGTGATTCAGAGACAGGCGAGGGGCAATCGGCGGTGAACGTAATCCAGGGGGCATTCAAACAGACAGTCCATAGTTCAAACGAGGAGCGAACAAAGTCCAAAACGGCAAGACAAATGGTAATATAAGACAGGCGATAAATTCAGGGCAGGCTCAAGGCAGACAAAACGAGATTGCCAGGCTAGGATCAGGAGTCAGAAAACCAGACTAGAAACAAGACTTGACTACACTCAGAAAACTCAAAAATCGATAATGTAGCTAACACTAGGAGAGTGCTAAACGCTAGACAATACTCGGCCCAGAATGGTGGTGACAGCCTTGTATTTAGAAGTGTAGTCCAGGGTGAAGCGTAACAGTCTGTGTGGTGTGAGTGTCAATGCGATGTACAGTCAACCTCTGGTGGTGACCAGACTGAAGACCATGGACAGGATTTGTGACATAGTGTTGTTACTAAAAATTCAGACAGTACCAATGTTTTTGCAGAAAGCGAGGAAAGTTATACACAAAAATCTAGAAAAGAGTGCTCCCTCACTTCACTGTAGTTCAGACGCAGTATAAGCTCACTGAGTGAAGGCTCTCAAAAAAAAAACAAAAAAACAATAAAAATCTCTCTGTATTGCACAATGAATTTCTTATTTACATCTTATTTGCACTTTATTGGTGGTAACGAACCACTGCTGAACCATCTCTTATTCAGGGTAACTTAAATGCTTCTAATTGGCCATTAAGTTCACACGCTCAAACTCAACAAAAAAGTAAAGCAAGAGGCGTGATTTTTGGCCAAGTATGGTGTGCCATACTTGGATTTTGTGCTCTGCATATCACCCATCCAAGTGTGCACACACAGCAATGAGTAGTGAACACCCACACAAACACACCATGAACACACACCTAGAGGGGACTCAAGGGCACCAAATGAGGGTGGAAGAGAGCACTGGTCAGTGAAATGAATCCCAAAGTACTGGTACTTTTTATAACACTACCCAGGGGTATTAATAGTTGTCTATCTTATCTCATCTTGAGCTAACTCTGTACCTGGATCTTACTGTGTGCCCTGACCTCTTGCTGTGCTTGGAACCATTACTGTGCCCTGATGTGACGCTGTGCCTGGAGCTGTTGCTGTGCTCTGATGTGGCACTGTGCCTGAAGCTCTCACTGGATTTAGGACTTCTAGCTTTACTGTGTTTTGCATGTTGAGAGTCTGGAAAACACAAAGAATATTCTTAAATTTAGCATGATTGTTTCTTAAAAAGTGGCTGATTTAATATGATGAATAAATACTCACTGGATGTGGACACTTCTCTCCCCTGAGACCCACCACCAAACTCAACTGGACTGAACAAGGCTGTAATTTCCGAAACATAGAATTAAACATGAATCTGCATTCATGTTATGTATACATTAGAAATAATTTTTGTATTAAATAAACTACTGTATGTGATCAGTACTCACAAGCTGAATTTTTAGCTGCCTCATTCAGAATTGGCTTTATTTTTTCTGGTGCAACAGGAAAGGGGGGCAGCTTGTTACCTATGAAGATGCAATTTAATTTAAATCTCCAAAATACTGATTGTATAATGAATATAATGCCATCATATGAAATAGTTACCTATCATCCTCTCCTCTTCCAAATCACCGGAATCTGATAACAGTGAAAAATAAATAAATAACTAAATAATAATAATAATAATAATAATTTTATATATATATATATATATATATATAATGTAACATAAATGGTAAGAATTGTGTTAAATTAATACATTTTCATGTTCTTTTCATGTTCCACGTACCAACAACATAATCATCAAAAGCTCTTTTAGCTCTTTTCCTCTT
>JAHKKF010473465.1:0-24386 GCA_019740295.1 Labeo calbasu
CCCATCTCATGTTCTCCCTCAACTTCAAAATGGTCCTATATCACTGTTTTACCTTTTTTGTTAAGGGTGTTTGATCTTCTTTGCATGTTCACTTTGCAGTGACTGGGTCGGTACTTCTGCAGCGATGTAGGATGATTTTGAGATGATTTTTGAAGTTGAGAGAGAAAATAAGATTTTTCCGACATACCTTAACTGTCTTGAGCCACAATACACAGAGTTTAGGCAGAGCAAGACAAGACGAGCGTTTGAGATTAAAAAGTATTTAAATTGTATTTTTATATAACCGATCGCTAGATAAGACCCTTCTTCCTCGGCTGGGATCGTTTACAACCGCATTTGTGATCGTTTGAAGCCGCATTTAAACTGCATTTTGGAAGTTCAAACTCGGGGCACCATATCAGTCCATTATATGGAGAAAAACCCTGAAATGTTTTCCTCTAAAAGGGTAATTTCTTTACGAAGAAAGAAAGACGTGAACATCTTGGATGACAAGAGGGAGAGTACATTATCTGTCAGTTGTTATTCTAGAAGTGGACTTCTCCTTTAAGTTGTTTTGTAAATATGGGCCCAGATGTTCAACTAGTTTACGGTGTTTATGGCAGAAGTTTGCCGTTCTGAGGAGTGAAACTCTTTCAGAACATCAACGTGTTCATTAGAGCGGGACTTAACCAATCACATCAGACTGAACAATGGCGAATAAAGAATCTGCTCTCAAAACATGACGTCGGAAACACTGAACATTCGATCAGAGATCTAGCTGATGTGTGCATGTGTGTTTGGTTGGGCTTTTTTTTTTTTTTTTTTTTAAGGTTGTGATTTATATTTGAATTATTGTGATTCTGTTTAGTGCTGCTAGTGGTATTTTTAGAAAAAAACATGTAAATAGTTAGACATGTCACGAAATAGACCATCTCTTCTTGGAGGATGGAGAAACAGAAGACCACTGAAAAGCCTTGCGTGTCTCTTGCATAATATTAGTGAGTCCAAAAATAGAAACACCTCAGTTCTTTCATTGTCTTACTTGAGCTCACACTTTTATTTTTAAACTGTATTTATATCCCAGTTGGCTTTAGATCTAAGGGTGTTGTTAGAGCTTTGTAAGGCCTGCTGGGAAAATGTTCTGTTTCTCAAGACTATATTGGGACGGCTGTAGAATGAGCTCTAGATTCTTGATGAAATGTTCAGTATTAACCACTTTGCCTTTTCACTCAGCAGTTATTTATATTACACTCCCATATATGTCTATGCTTCCATGAGAGCACCGTCAGGTCTGCAGTTCTTCCGTCGTGTCGTTTGCACGTTCTGTCTTTGAGCTCATACCAACGAAGTTTGAAGGTGTCACAATTTTTTCTTCATTGCCTTCGATATTGAAATGTATAGGGTGTTTTATGCGTTTAGTTTGCAATGCTCTTATTGAACTTGTTTTAGTAGTATTTTATGCATTTATTTGCATTGCACAGCAGTTTGGTACGATGTCTATTGTTTTTAAATGTTATTAAATGAAAGAACCTTGATCGTCAGTCATCATCTTTATCAGCATCTTCTGAGTTGCTTGTCTGCTGTTTCTCTGACCGTGTACATCAGCATTACTTTCTAAATGTTTTGTCACCTGTGAGGGCTGGCTTTCTGTACTGTAGGTGCTTTGTGTTGATGCCGTTTATGAATATTTCATGAGAATGTTCTGAAACGGTTGTTTTAGTTTCTGCTTTTACATAACAGCCGTATGACGCACAGAGAGTGCTTCAAACGTCACAAGTGTGTGCATTAATGGATCTTCAGTGTTGAGATGTGTGTCCTAACATACAGGCTTCACTTTGCCTTTCTTCTGTTTTCCTTCCACAGTTCAGAGGAGCAGACTGAGGAAGATAGGAGTGATGCCGTAAACATCGATGTCAAAGAGCGCTTGGAGGACAAGAGACGTTATGATCTAGCCTGTCCTCCTGTAGTGACTTACGGCACGTACCGTGGATTGAGGGAAGTCAGGAAACCAAAGAAGAAGCATCGCGTCGAGCTTCATTCGCCAGTCTCTGAGGGAGAAGAGGCTACACAACCCGACGGCCATGAGGACAAAGAGATTTCCTCTTGCGCTGTAAACACCATGAGCTCTGATAGTCAGGAAAATCCCACTGCCGCAAATCAAGCATCATCTTCACGGACACAGCAGGTAGACGTCGCGTCGGCACAGAGCGTCTTATCAGACCAGGTTCCCGCTGTTGAATCTGAACTAACTCCAGCACACCAACTCCCTGATGTTGCAGAATCTGGTTCGTTGCTTACCTGCGTAGAGACGGACTCGGCCTTGCAAAGTACTCAAGCGGAACAGAGTCCGCCGAATGACCCGGTTAAGAGCGTCTTACCGGAGCGTCTCGAGAATGCTACGCTAGAGACATCATCAGGCGACAGTGATGATCTTACGGTTTCAGACATCAACACAGACCATCACGATGCGATTCCCGCTCAAGAGCAGAGCTCAAAGCAACAAAAGCCATCTTTAATTGTAGACAGAACAGATGGTCTAGCCCCTGATTCTCAGACGTGCTGGACTCTTGAGGATGTTCAGCTGAAACGGGCTGGGGTGGATTCTGGGATGGATGAAGAGGTCCTGCGAATGGAGTCTAAAAAGATGGTGGATAGCATCCTGACAAATGCCGTCGCTGCCCTGCACAGGATGGACGCATCTGAGACGGAGCGTGGCGTCCTGTTAACTTGCAAACCTAACGAAGGCTCAGAGGCACTGCCGTTTGAAGGATTAGATGGTCGTGGAGATGGAGGCACTAACGCAGAGCATCAGTTTCGCGTGATGTTGACAGACCACACGCTGTCTGTTGTTCTCGAGGAAACGCTGGGAGGCCACGTGGACTGCAGCAGGTCGCCGCCCTCCTCAGGGTACGAGTCGATCGCTGGCTCTGACACGGACATCAGGTGCATCGTGGGCGTGGCCTCTGATGTCACCGCTACCAGCGGTCCAATCGGCTCTCAGAATGAGAATCAGGCCATTCTTGAATATCTCTTCGAAGAAAAGGAGGAGGATGCAACTGCTTCCCGTAAGAGCAGTGGGAGAAACTCTCTGCTCAGTGCTGCTGCTGCTGCTGATGAGCTATTATCCCCAAATGTCCACAGTCATAAGGAGGAGTCTCTCTGGGATGAGCAGCACACGGGTGACGTCTCCATATGCGAAGCGAAGTGGGTTAGAGAGGAAAAGAGACCTCAGGATACAGCCAAAGACAATGCAACGAGCAATAACTGTAGACTCAGCCTGAATGGTACTTGTGGCACTGCTCCATCAGGCCATCAGGAGAGTCCACGACAAAGCCAAACTCTCAGTGTAACGGGAGAGTCGGAACCCGTTAACCGCAGTCTTTCACCTGATATGACGGATTTGGATATGATGTCAGGAATCACGCAGCAGCCACCAGCTACACAAAGCCATAAATCTGAGCGGTCTGAAGCACCTTCTTCAGGCAGTGATGAGCAGGTCTGCCAAGTGTCTCGGGCTGAAATAGATTCACGTGTCCTGCCATCCGTGGGTGAAGTCCAGTATTCTGGAGGGCTCCATCCTTCTCAGTGGGCCTCGGTCCAAGCTGTCTGCTGCGAAGTCACCGAAGACCAAAGCCTGAGCCCCGCAGCGCTCGACGAGCATTTCAAGACAGAGCTCAGCGTGAATCGAGCAGATGCTGGAACGTCAGTCGTGTCAGTTTCAGGCCGTAGAATTCACCTCGACCCCGTGGACAGTTCCAGCAGAACTGCGGCTGTTGTTCCCCAACACTCCCGATTTCACGATCTTGATCTCCACCAGGTCGACGGAGGCTTCGCCATCATCAGCGAGGAGGAAGAGAGCGACATGGTGTTCGTGAACGATACGGGGCCCATGCACAGTCCCGGTACGCGTCGAGCCAAAGCATACCCCTTCTCCTTGTCCCCCATATACGAGGAGGAGTTTGGCCGTGAGGAGGCTTCAGGGCCGGAGACACTGCAGGTTCCTCCAGCTACAGAAGAGGAGCAGAGGAGCGTGGAGCAGCCGGCGTCGTCCATCCTCTCCCTCCTGCAGTCGGTCAGCGAGAAGCTGCAGTCCAGTGTGATCTGCAGTTCAGTCGAGGAGTCCGTCCAGGCACCGCAGAGCAATCACTACTCCTGCGGAGACGACAGTGAGGACGATGATGAGAACCCCGGCATTCTACAGAGCCACCAGCTCACCGAGGCCGAACCGGAACGCGAGACTGATAGTGACGCTCCGGACGGAATGCAGGAGGAACAGGACTGCGACGGCACGCTGGGTAACGTCGGAAAGAATGCCGATACGCCTTTCTATCAGTACTTGAAGACTAGGATAACGCCATCGGGTGATGAAGAATCTGAAGACACTGAACGCGTGTGTCCTAGTGCGGGCAACACAGTGGTTACGGTAGGCAGAGTCTGATTCTTAGTCTAGAACAGGAGTGCCAAAACTCGGCCTTGGGGGGCCGGTGTGCTGCAGAGTTTAGCTCACCCCAATTAGACACACCTGAACAAGCTAATCAAGCTCTTACTAGGCATACTAGAAACTTCCCAGCAGGTGTGTTGAAGCAAATTGGAGCTAAACTCTGCAGGACACCGGCCCTCCAGGACCGAGTTTGGTCTAGAACCTAGGTCTTCAACCCTGCTCCTGGAGACTCACTGTCCTGCACAGTTTATTTCCAACCTGCTCCAGCACCCCTGGCCTGATCCTGATGAGCTGGTTCAGGCGTGCTTGATTAGGGTTGCAGCTAAACTCTGCAGGACAGTGGGTCCTCAGGATGAGGCTTGAACATCTTTGGTCTAGACTGAGATATGCTTACACCTATGTTAACAAGCTTTCATGTCCTCACAGGGAGAGATCGGAGGGTTTGGAAAGGTCAACCCTAGACCTACAGCAGTAAGTTCAACTCAACTTGGGCATCTCATACGAATGGCAGTCTGTTTAGTTTGAGCACTTGAGCTTTTAAACTGCTTTTCGCGTTGTCTTCGCATTGCCCAGTGGGGCTTTGGTCCAGGGCTCTAACTCTGTAGAATGTTGAATCACATTTGTTATGTTATCAATGTCAGTGATGTCTTGGCACTGCAGTAACATAAATCCATTCCACTCTCAGCTTGCTAATGTAGTGCTCTACAGTCATACATTTTGCAGCTCTACAGCCATATCCTCATTGTTTTTGTTTGTTCGGATTGTGCCAGTGTCTTAGTTTCAGGAGTATAATGGTAGCACTGTACTAACCTATGTGTGCACAAGGGTCTTTTGCTCCCTGTCGCTGATGTCTCCATATAAACACAGGTGCTCATCTACGAGAGTCAGTCGCTGAGCGGCGAGAGAAGACAAATCTGCGATGACGTGGAGGATGCTGGGAGGGATCTGTTTGCTCACAGAGGAACGCTTCATGCGCTGAGAGGATGGTAGTCACGTTTACTTTCATAAGATAATACACCTCACTACAGTGCTTACACAATACACACACACACACACACACGCAGCTGGCAGTCAGTGAGTTTCCTGGCCGAGTCAGAGTTGCAATGAGTTGGTAATGATTTTTTTATGGATGTGAGCCGTAACAGTCCAGTTGTGCTGTTGTACAAGAAATGAGCTCATAATTTTGTGTCTTAGTGGACTCCCATTGGCTCTTAGAGAGACACAGTTTGTGTGTATAAGAGTGCTGTAGCTCATGTCTAATAGATGAAGTCATTGTGCCTCCATTTTTCTGAGCGCTGAAAGCTTATGCAATGTCGTTTTGCTAACGCATGTCCACAGACTCGCCTGCGTTCTCCATTATTCACTCAAACACGCGTGAAAATCACACGAGGGATGTTTTTCCCTTGTTTTTCATAAACTTGTCCAGTGAAATCTTATCTTTGACAAAAATTTTACATAAAATATTTGTTTAGCTTCTTTTGTGAGTTGCTCCCGTCCTCTGTGTGTTTCTAAATGCTTTGTGTTCAATCACTTCCTGTTCACTTCTCTGTTCCGTTCCTTCAGACAGAGAGTCTGAGACTCATGTCCTTGAAATTCTGTGTGTTTGAGACATTTGTTGCGTTGGCTTGTTAAGACGGTGATGGATGTTGAAACTGTGTTTGCGTGTGTTTAGTTGGCTGCTCTATGCGGATCCGTGGTACCGTGGCTCATGTGTTCTTCTGGAGGAGGGTCAGACTGTGAAGACCAGCGGAGGATCTCAGCAGGACCTGAAGGAGACCACAGAGCCCAACAGGCCCGATCTCGGTGACGCGCTGTCTGTGGGCTCCCTCCGGACGCTGCTGAAGGTAAAAGGAGCCGTCTGTCTCTGTGTCTCCTAGAGTATATTTACTTTATATACATTTCTGGAAATGTTTCTGTACACAGATGGTACCCGCACTGCTGTGATCTGTGATCTCTTGTGGTGTGTCTTGTGAGAAATCTGTCAGTACAAGCTATGCCCACCAACAGACTTCAGTGAATGCAGATTGATAGCTTATTGCACCACCTTGTGGCGGATTCTGTCAAAAGTTGATACACAACTAGTCACCTTGGATGTATATGCTAAATCTCCTTATGAACAGACATATCTGTATTTCTACATACACTACAGATTGTTTCAAACAGTAATAAACAGGAAAATTAAGAATCAAAGGTGCAAACTTCACCAAATAGAAGACCAATTCAAATTCAGCTGTAAAGCATGTTGATTCACTTAATCGATTAATTAAATAATTATTGAAGGAATCAAAAAACAGCACATAAGTTGTTGTGATTGTACAATGCATGTGAATATTTAATGAGGGAAGAGGTGTTCCATTTAATATTGGTTGTTTGGCTGTTATATTCCAGCACAGGGTCATTCCATGTCAAATCGAACAAATATCAAAAACATTCCCGGCTCAAATTTTTGATATTTTTTTTCTGAAGGAAGGTAGACGTGTATAGAAATGAAAGCCAAAATATTAAACATCATTGATTAATATTTACTGAGTAATCCACTATTTTGTAGAGGGAGGTCAAAGTGTAATTTTCACCTGAAATTCAGAGTCAAATTACAGGGGAGTAAAAATAACATCAGAAAGATGGCAGCATCATGATGTTATATTTACACAGAGATTGGTAGTAAAATCTGTTGACTTTATCAATCTTTGTTGCATTATGTGCCAATGGTGACCATTCAAAAATGGGGAAATGGCACTTTTCAAGTTTTTCTGGAAGGGTTAAAGATATGATGCTCTTTTAGATACTGGGTCTTATATGGGTTCCAGAGATACTGGAATTTCAATATGGCTCCAGGAGTAAATCATTAAAATTTACACATTTTCAGTGGTCAAAAACCAAATGTGGGTCAGTTTGCAAAGATATATAAAACTTTTCTTTTAAAGAGGAATGTACAAATAATGTTAAAACTAGAGATGTGTCCTCTGTTTCTTTCTGTCAAGACAACTGCATTGAACATACCTGTCTGAGTGCCATAAATATTCTTTTTCCAAAGTTTGTGTGCCTATAACTCAAGAAGTATTAAAGGTATTGGAATATGATTTTAGATCCTTGCTCTTCATAAACTTTTCTTTTAGAATCTTCATTTTCAAGTCCCAACGTCATTCAGTCCCAGAGGTATAGGGATCTCAGTGAGGCTTGATTGTTGAATATTACACATTTTTAGTGGTTAAAGACCAAATGTTGGTCACTTTGTATGCAGCTGATGCTTATTTTATTTTAAAAACAACGTCCGAAGAAGAAATAATGTTGAAATTAGAATTGTATCTTGTTTTGCCGCATTTGGTTTTTGGCCACTGAAAATGTGTACATTTTAATGATTTACTCCTGGAGCCGTATAAAAATTTCAATATCTCTGGAACTGAATCTCACAGGGCCTTAAAAGTAAAGATGCCAAAAGGAAAGTTTGTTAAGACCCAATATCTAAAAGGGCATTAAGATATCTTTAAGTTACAGGCATGAGAACTTTGGAGAGAAAAACTTTAAAAGTGCTGTTCCCCCATTTTTGAATGGTCACCACTGGCACATAATGCAACAAAGATTGATAAAGTCAACAGATTTTACTAATACAACTACCAATCTCTGTGTAACAATAAGATAATGCCATCTTTCAGAAGTCATTTTTACCCCTCTGTAACCCAGCAAAAAGCAGTGCTAATTCTGCTCAGGAGCGCTAACAAGGCAATAACCCGAGGATAAACGCAGCAGAGGGGAAAAAAATCAGGTAACATACCACAACATTTTGTTTTTACAGATGAAAATGCAGCATCCTACCTAGTCATAAGCCTTATCTTTTGACCCAAGAAGACATTTTTTAACCATTTAACCATTTTACATTGTATGCCGTTACGTTGGAGTTGAAAATACCATTTAAGTTTTATCCTAAAGCTGCTCAGCGGGGCTGTGCCTGTGGTTGTAGCTTTAAAATGATTTGACACATCTGAATTCTTCTGCTATTTTTTTTGTCTTGTTGGTCCATATTTGCCTCATCTTTGTGTGAATTGGTCCAGCAGCCCAGGAGGGTTTTTTTTTCTTTTTTTTAGAAGGAAGGAAATACTGTAAAGCATACATCATTTCCATTTATCTCCGTGTTTCATGCACTTCTCATGCTACCGCTGGGTCAGTCGGCTCATCAGGATGCGTGTTCACTCTGTGTTCATGAGCTTTGATGGAGTTCATGCCGGCGTTTTCTTCATTCAGCAGCGCAATTGTTGTTGTTTGCAGGATGACAGCGTTCCAGAGATCCATCTGTATCCCAGCTCCTCTCGGACCGTCCGTCTGTATTCCGCGACAGACCTGACGGAGCGGCGCGGCCCCGTGCTCCTCTCTGAGCTCTGCGTCAGGACCGGATGGTAGGGCGAGGCCTGACGTCACACCAGACTAAAACATCAAAAAATGATTTGTTTTGAGTTTGTTGACGTGGATTTAGTTTTTTTTTTTTAATGTCTTGATCACCAACTGCTCGGATTGATTTTGACATTTCTTTCTCTTCAGCAAGACGTTAAAAACAGCCGTCGTTGTGCTGGCAGTGGTTAATTTTGTTCCCTAAATATGTGTGCAGCTGGTTGGTTTACGAGCAGCCTGGATTCAGCGGCAGATCCGCCGTTCTGGAATCGGACGCGAGAGTCATGCCGCTGCTCCAGAACACCCTCCTGTCCTGCGTGAAGAGTCTCCGGCCGTTAAAAATGGTACGTAGGCAGCGCTCATTCCAGTTCGATCTGACGAGCATTTCGTGCTTTTCAAACTAACGTCTGCTGTGTTGCTGACGCAGGGTGGGCTGCGGGTGACGAGACCGTTGGACCCAAAGGTGAGACGGACTGACAGACGCCACAAACGCGCTGATGTTCAGAGCTGTTCTTGGATCAGTGGATGTGATTGCTGTGTCTCTTATGTAGGTGGTGTTGTTCGAGAAGCCGCAGTTCCAGGGTCGGTTTAGGGAGCTGCCGGATCACGATTCCCGTCTGACGGACGCCGCTTCGTCTCTGCGCGTCACGGGTGGGATGTGCGTGTCTTTGCCGCTAAGACCAGCGATCATGCGATGCATTTACAGATGTGGTCATTTTGCTCTCTTGAGACGGACGCACACCGGACGAGAAGCGCTGCGTCACATCTAGAATGACTCGTGGTATCGCACACCAGACACGTGTCACTGCAACAATTAACGAAATAGCATGAATGAATTTAGGTGTTTGAAAAACAGCACAAGTGGAAACACTGTATTATCATCTCTATATAACAAAGATAGACCAAACTTTGACTATAAAGGGACAAAAGTAAATTATATAAAACTTAATATAAAAAGAAATGATGCAGTCAAACAAAAATGATTCAGACACCAGATGTAATTTTGGATATTTGTAAATTTAAATAAAATTTAATAAAAATATTTACTAGAGGGTGCAGGACGCTATAGTTCATTTATGTAAGTGAGGATAGCAATATAAAGTGAACTGTGACATATTATACCCAAAAATTGACAGACATTGACCCAAACTACCCCTGACCATGTTTTGCTTAAGTGTTTTTGGGAACTTTTTACACCACAGACTCAACAAATTTAAACATTGCTTGGTAATTGGTTGACCTAAATTACCATTATCTAATTGTAATAAAATGTAATTATAAGAAAAGTCATTTCCTCTACATTTCATATCTAAATTTCAATGCAAAACGGAACAGTGGTAAATGGTAAAAGTTTCCTGTTATTCCATGATCCGGCATGGCAACCCAAATCAAAGCTTGTGGTCCTGGTTTACGCATCTTATGCACAGTATATTCAAGCCACAGAAAGTCAACGCTTTTCTGTGCAAAAACCTCCAGTTTAGAGTGAAGTCGTCATGTGCATTAACAGTGATTTGAAACAAATGTGAACCTGGAGCACAAAACCAGTAGCACTAGTATATCTGTAGCAATAGCCAAAATACATTGTATGGGTCAAAATGATCAATTTTTAAGATCATCATCAGTAAAGATCATGTTCCATGAAGATCATTTGTAAATTTCCTACTGTAAATATATCAAAACTTCATTTTTGATTAATAATATGCATTGCTAAGAACTTCATTTGGACAACTTTAAAGGCGATTTTCTCAATATTTTGATTTTTTTGCACCCTCAGATTCCAAATATCTCAGCCAAATATTATCCTGTCCTAACAAACCATACATCATTGGAAAACTTATTTATTCAACTTTCAAATGATATGTACATCTCAGTTTCAGAAAAAAAAACCCAAAAAAACCCTTATATGGTTTTCTGGTCCAGAGTCACAAATATACTGCAATGTAAAAAAAAACTGTGAGGATTGAGTCACAGGTGTACAAACATCCGAAAACAATGTGTTTGAAAGTTAAAAGTGTGCCGTAGCGCTTCTCGCCAGGTGTGTGTGTGTCCCTTTAGGCAGCAGACGGCTGATGTGTGTGTGTGTGTGTGTGTGTGTGTTAGATGGGTGGCGTTCTCCAGTGAAGGGTTCAGAGGTCATCAGTGTGTGCTGGAGGAGGGTGAATATGCTGACTGTACACGACTGTTCGGCGGGACGGAGCTGTCGATCCAGTCGCTGCGCTGCGTTCAGACCGTGAGTCTCCGTCTCTTCTCTGTTCGGTACACGTGTGAGCCAGCGGTCGGCTCTGAACGTCAGTGTTTGACAGCAGAATCACTGCAGATGTTCGCTCTGTCCTCAAACGTTTGCAGAACAAACATTAGGCCTGTCTGTGCTTGTGCAAACACTTTTTTTTTTTTAGCAGATTTTAGTGAAAATGGTTCTAAAGACCAGCACGTTATTTAATAATGTTGATGTGTTTTATAACTAAAAATGAGAAGATGAAAATGAGAATCACCGCATAACAGAATGATCGTAGCAGTTCATCGCGGGTTCGCCGACGGGCTGTAACGCAAGTGTCGGTCTTTCCCGCAGGATTTCCTGGAGCCGGCAGTGAGTCTGAAGATCTCTGATGAGGACATCGACGCTCATCAGGAGATCCCTGATCTGCAGGAAACCGACGGCATCTGCGTGAAAAGCGGAGCGTGAGGCCACATTTCATCCACGTGATAAGAATCACAGCGAGTAAAGGCCCGTTCACACCAAGAGCAATAACTATATTAGCGATCACACCAGCATTGTCATTCTGTTTATTATAAGCGTACGGCAGTTTTAAATGATCGCTTTAAATGATCAAGCTCGTTGCAGTTGAGTGGAATCTGATTGGCTGTCAATGTTTTAATGTTCAACAAAATGATAAAAGTGATTTCTGCGATATAGTTATTGCTGTCGTTGTGCTGTGGACTCAGTGAAAGTGATCTTTGAAAACAGTTTGTTATAGTTGTTATATGATGAGGAATTCACTATTCTCTTTGAGTATTAAAACTTTATAGTTATCGTTATAGTTATCAATATTGGCTTTCGCACCGGAGGAACGTTTTTATAGCTCCTGTAACTATTGGCAGAAGTACACGCGTTTTGGTTTGTTTGCACTGCAGGAGCCGGGAACGAGTTGAGTTAGAGGAACGCCAGTAAATTAGCTCCTGCTTCAGAGTACGGCCTAACCCAGCACGACAGTGCAACGGGGCTGTCGTGGCCTAATAGTTAGAGAGTCGGACTTGTAACCCACAGGTTGCGAGTTCAAGTCTCTGTACAGGTGGGGATTGTAGGTGGGGGGAGTGAATGTACACCGCGATTGAGGTGAAACCTGTGAGCAAGGCGCCGACCCCCAACTGCTCCCCAAAAGTGGCTGCCCACTGCTCCGGGTGTGTGTTCACAGTGCGCGTGTGTGTTTGTTTGTTTGTTTACTAGTCGCTGCTGTGTGTGTGTGCAGTGCACTAATTCTGAGTATGGAACCACCTGTGACAACTGAATGCTGATTGGCTGAATTCATGACATACCAAACACCGCCACTTGCCATATTTATAAAGCTGTGTAAACACACAGTTTACATATACTTAATCCACAAACATGGAAAACAGCAATAGATGGACTGATGCTGAGGTCCTGGCACTTCTCCATCCTCTAGCTGTTGGCGCTTAACTGACCTCACTTGTGAATCCAACCAGGAAAATGGCCTTAGGGGAAAATTCAGTTCCCGGGGGAGTGACCTGGTGGCGTGTTTCCTGTAACTACCCGGTGCGAAAGCCCTTGTTATAACTGTGGTGTGGACTTATTCTTTGAGTTAGAACCAGAGGCGGTGCTAGGGTGAGTGGATATCTGGGGCCCAGAGACATTGATGTTTCTATCACAATACACGGGATACACTTCAAATAAAATAGGGTACACTTGTCTCTTAAAAAAAAAAAAGTAACTTATTGGCTAAATGTTTTTTTTTAAGAGACGAGTGTAATTAATTAAAATGTACAAACTGCATTATGAAATTTTTTAAAATATAAATTTTAGAACACAGAAATGTGAAATGTAAAAAGAATGATACTTTTAAACATAAAATTACCAGTAGGTGACAGCAAGCCGCTGTCTTAATGACAGAGTCGTTGAGTCATTTATTCAGTCGATTCGTTCAAAACGGCCGTTTCATTCAGGAACGAACGAAGCTGTTGCGCTGACTCTTAGTAAAGTCTATCACAGACCATGCTAAATGCTTCCTAATCTTATCGTTCTAAATGCGTGTCCTAGAAAATTTGTGCGTAATACCATGATTGAAAATCTATATTTGTTGCTATACAGCAACAGTAATCTAATTTTGACAGATGGTAAGGTGGGTATTATGAATTTATAGGCTACAGTAAGCTAAAGATACCTGAAGCAGCTGAATTTTGCTGCTGAAGTGCTGTATTAATAGAAATAAGTTTAATGCGCGTGAACAATCAATCTTGATGCACACAAGACATGGTGATTAAAAACATCTGGAGCTTCAGCCCCCTTAACCCACCCCTAGCACTGCCTCTGGTTCGAGCAGGGGCCCAAAACTCAGTTCCTGGAGAGTTTAATTCCAATTTGCTACAACACAACTACCATGTTGTGCTCGAGCAAGCCTGAAGGACTTGAGTATCATGATCAGGTGTGTTTATTTAGAGTGGATAAGGTAAACTCTGACCCTCCAGGAACTGCAGCCCTGAGTTAAACATTATAAAACATTATAGTTAGGGTGTGAACGACTCTTAACACAGAGAGTTGGTGTGTTTCAGGTGGGTTGCGTACAGTGAGAGGTGTTTCACAGGACAGCAGTACGTTCTAGAGAAAGGCCGTTATCCGGGGCTGCTGGATTGGGGCGACGAAAGGAGCTCGGCTCGCTCGTTGCGGCCCGTTCGCAGGGTGAGTATCATCAACTGAGTGCATTTGCGTTTGAGTTCATGACACACTTTCATTGATGCATCTTATTTTTGCCACAGGACGTCTGTCGGATGGTGGAACCAAAGTTTTCGGTATGTTTGCGTTTCACGTGCCGCTAACGTACAAGCGTGGAGTCCTGACGTGTGCCGCTAATGTGTTTCTCTCTGAGCGCAGTTGCGTGTCTACAGCCAGACGCGGTACGGCGGCGAGAGCCGAGAGTTTGAGAGCGACGTTCCCGACTGTGGCGTTCCAGGCGTCGCGTCGTTGCGGGTGATCCGGGGAAGGTGAGGGTCTATAATAGCTGTAATATAGCTATAAATCACACTTTCAGCTGTAGTTCTTCAGCCCAGTTGTGTTGCCAGATTGGATGGACAATTTCCAGCCCAAAAGTTGATCAAAACCCACCCACTCCAACAAAAAAACACCCAACTGTCAAAATAATGTGATGGAATATTGACCTGTCAGTCAAGGTTGAGAAGGATCATTTTTAAAACCTTAAAAAAATACAATGATGAAAAATAATATAAATGTATTCAATGTAACTGGACTTTATGTAGTTAGTTATTAAATAATAAACAAAATAAAGTGTGGCAATACTATTATAATTTAATTGTAATTTTGTATTAAAATAAAAATAAATAAAATTAAAAAAGAGTATTAAATAAAAATACAATTATTTTATACTAAACCAATATAAAATGATCATATTTACTTTTTAAAATATGCATTTTCATTATTTTTAAACCTAAAATTAGCAAGCTTTTATCTTGGTGGGTTTGCCAGCGGCCGATTGTAGAGCGTCAGTGAATGAAATGTCACGTTTTTGCATTTTTAGCGTACATTTGAGTTTAGCCTACAGTTGTGCTTTGAGTTCGAATGGAGCTCGTACAGTATTATAGTTTGTTGATCTAAAATGGTAATTGTGCATTAACAGCTGTCAAACATGTTGGTACGCAAATTCACGCTCTGAACTTATTTACACAGCGCATTTCCTTATTTTAGTCGCGCATGCGGATCTGCGTACAGCTTACGTGCACCCCTGATCGTAATTCAGTTATACATTAAAAACTGGATCCGTTATTGGGCTAAAACGCTGTCGTTCATGAATCCTCACGTCTGTCTGCTGATCCATAGTGTAAGTGCAGCAGGCGACGTCTATATTAAGTCAAGTCAAGTCATCTTTATTTATATACCGCTTTTAACAATACAGAATTGTGACAAGAATTGTGCATCAGCATCAGCCGCCTCTACAGTCGTGTGCGTGTGTGTTTAGTAACGTTGTGATGACTGATTGGATGCTGTACATGCAGACTTGGGTTTGTTTGTTTGTTAATCAATTAGCCTATACAATTTAGACGGTTAAAAAAATGCCAAACTCACCCCAAACTAGCCCAATTTTGTCCACCCACACAATCAAATTCAAATTTGGGAAAACGTCCAATCTGGCAACACTGCAGCCCAGCTCTCTCTTTGTCTCTCTTACTCTCTCTCTCTCTCTCTCTCTCTTTCAGTTGGCTGCTGTTCGATGAGGAGCGTTACTCTGGTAACCAGTATATCCTGGGGGAGGGGCATTACCCTGATCTCACTTCCTGTGGCTGCACATCAACAGCCATCAAATCTTTAAAGCCCATTCCATACGTGAGTCGCTGAGAACGAACAGCCATGTGTCTTTCTGCAGACACGAGAAACAAACGTTTGTCTAGTGACGTCAGTACACAGGGTTTCTTAAGGGGGTCCTAAAAAGACTTAATTCACCTAAACTGATCTAAATCAGAGCAGAAAATCTTAAATTCGTAAAGTCATGACATGTTGCATGAACTGTAAAAACATGAATCTCTTCAGTATTTCTGTCTTGTTTTCCAGTACAAATCAAGATGCAAAATGAAGAAAATGTGAAGTCTTGTTTTTGAGATACTGATCAAAATGAAGCGAGTTTATGATTAAAACAAGAACAAATATCTGTGAGTGGGGAATAAAAAACTTGTTTTTCCTTTGAACTGAGTTGATCTTTCTGAGCCCACTGGCTGATATTTGCTTGCGTTTTAATTATGAATTCACTTAATTTTGATCAGTTTTCCATAAAACATGACTTTATATCTGACGTTATTTTGCATCTCCAGTAAATTACTCTGGAAACACTGGGATGTACTGATGAACATCATTTTTTTTGTAGTGAAATCAAAAGCTACATTAGAAGTTATTTCCATATTCTAGTGTTTGGAGCAGAGACATTTGTGACCCTGGAGCACAAAACCAGTCATACGCATCACAGGTGTATTTGTAGCGATAGTCGACAATACATCGTATGGGTCAAAACGAATTTTTCTTTTAAGCCAAAAATCATTAGGATATTAAGTAAAGATCATGTTCCATGAAGATATTTTGTAAATTTCCTACCTGTAAATATATCAAAACGTCATTTATGATTAGTAATATGCATTGCTAAGAACTTCATTTGGACAAATTTAAAGGTGATTTTCTCAGTATTTAGATTTTTTTGCACCCTCAGATTCCAGATTTTTAAATAGTTGTGTCTCAGCCAAATATGTTCCTGTCATAACAAACCATACATCAATGGAAAGCTTATTTATTCAGCTTTCAGATGAGATGATATAAATATTATGACTGGTCTTTGTTGTAAAATACATTGAAAAGTAATGGAGATCTGTTGGAAGTTGTATTTTTAAATGTCATAATGTGTTCCCTTCAATTTCTTGCTTAAATTTTCTTGGCTTGCTCCTAAAAGGTCTTCAATTTGCATTCATAAAACCTGCAGAAACCCTGAGTTAGTGATTCTTTGTCGTTCCGTTCAGAGTTTCGCAGAGCCGTCCGTGAGTCTGTTTTCTCTCAGCGGTTTTGAGGGCCTCGAAGAAACCGCGTGTCCAGACGCGGAGAACCTGAGCCACTTCTTCATCCAGTCTGTGAGAGTCCACAGCGGCCTGTAAGAGCTCATTATCGCTCACTGTTACTGCGTAAACATGCTGAGAGTCGGTGATGAACGCGCCTCTGTCGTCTCACAGGTGGGTGGCGTACGAATACGCTCGTTTTAAGGGCCGTCAGACGCTGCTGAAGCCGGGAGGATATCCGGTTTGGGTGGAACACAGCGGCTGGGATACGATCGGGTCGCTGAAGGCTCTCAAACAGGTCAGCCTTCAGTTCATCACCAGCTCAGCTAAAAAGAATCACAGTTAGCTAATCGTGAACGGTGCTGATTTTAGCTTCTGTGTGGATGTGGATGTACAGCTTTACATCATGTTCTTTGCAGCATTAGGCACTGTGACCAATCACAGATGTGAATGCATTGGTCGGTCGACGGCAAAGAAGAAATCCGCTCTCATCGTAACCAACGTATAGAATAAGAGATTCATTGAGTCACTCAAGTGATTCGTTTAATAAACTCGCGTCATCAAGCGTGTCTGGTCGTAGTTTCCTGGTGAATCCGGGAGTTTATTACAGAAACAAATAAAACTTGATTTAGGATTCCTGTCCTGTCTACGATCCAAGCAGCTGCTGTGACGTGAACATTTGATGTTAAAATCAATGCGCTTTTAATTTCAGCGCTGCACAAACAGACGTTTTGATAAGTTTAATAATAGGTTGATATCACTTTATATTGTGGGGAGCCTGTAATTATTTACAGTCTTCAGAAGTCTTTCCACCAGTCAAACATCACTGTTCTTCATCTTGTATTGTATAAACCTGTATGAATTTCTTTCTTCTAAGAAGATATTTTGAAGAATGTTAGGAAACATACAGTTGCTGGTCACCTTTGACTTCCATAGTGTTTTGTTTTCATACTGTGAAAGTCAATGGCTACTGCAGCTGTTTGGATACCAACATTCTTCAAAATATCTGTTTTCGTGTTCAACAGAAGAAAGAAACTCTGAAGGGCGAGTAAATGACAGAATTCTCATTTTTGGGTGTACTGTCCCTTTAAAGTTATCAGGCCAGTGGGGTTTTTTCTAAAGTTCACGCAGTGTTTTTGGTCAAGCTTCTGTGATTCCTTTCCTATCGGTGGTTTAAATAAGACGTGTTATGTAATTCTCTAATAGCTTTTGTCCTGAATAAGATCTGAAATGAAATCGGCAAACACCGAGCAGATAAAATAGGATTCTAATGTCCTTCTGTCAAATGGCCAGCAAAGCTTTGAACAAACCCACTGCTCTGTCTCCATGTTTGTTCCTGTGTTTCTCCTCAGCCCAAAGCGTTCGTCCAGCTGCGGAGCCGCGCTCTGGGTTCGGTTCTGACCAGCGAAAGCGTTTCAGACGGGTCCTTTCCAGCCAAGCTCTTCCTGAGTCCCGCCGATCGATCGCTGGACACGCAGCGCTGGATCTTCACCGACGGCCTCCTGAAGAACATGGTCAGTGAGTCGAGTCACCTTTGTTTATATAGCGCTTTTAACAATACAGATTGTGCCAAAACGGCTTTACAGTGTCAGATAGGAAAATAGTGTGTCAATAATGAAAAAGAGCAACAGTAAACTCAATTTTCAGTTAAAGGCAGTTCATCATTGATTCAGTGATGTCATCATCCAGCTTAGTTCAGTTCAAATAGTATACAATATCGCTGGAAATTAAGTGTCGCCAACTAAGCAAGCCAGAGGCGACAGCGGCAAGGAACCAAAACTCCATCGGTGACAGAAATGGAGGAAAAAAACTTGGGAGAAACCAGGCTCAGTCAGGCGGGCAGTTCTTCTCCGGCCAGACGAACCAGCAGTTTATTCCATGTTGCAGAAAAGTCAGATTGTGCAGAGGACTCATCCGATTCCCACGCTCTTGTGCCGATGACCGTCTAGGTGACGAGGTCTTCACTGGGGATCCATCTCTAGGGCTCATCTAGTTGATGTGGTCTCCGCTGACATTCAGGGCTGTAGAGGTCGTCTCTAGGTGCTGCTCCACCGTCTGATCTGGATACAAACTGGATCTGGTGGCTGTGGTGACCTTGGAATAAGAACGAAACAGACTAATATTAGTGTAGATGCCTTTCTTCTTACGATGCAACAGGTACATTGGGTGTTATGGGAAGTGTTCCCGGTTCCGGTTGACTGGAAAGAAGAAGGAAAGATTGCCATCAAATAGCACACCTAGGTTTCTAACTGATGAAAAAAATTTAGAGCAGCCATCAAGTATTAGACAGTGTTTTAGGTTATTACACACAGAGGTTTTAGTTTTCTCAGAATTTAGCAGCAAGAAATTACTCGTCATCCAGTTTTTTTTATATCAACTATGCATTCCGTTAATTTTTCAAATTGGTATGTTTCGCCGGGCCGCGATAAATATAGAGCGGAGTATCGTCCACATAACATTGAAAGCTAACACCATGTTTCCTGATGATATCTCCCAAGAGTAAAGGTCATTGGTCCGAAATTGTCGCACGCTAAAAAATAAATACGACCTCACGTTGTGTCAATCACATTTACACACTGCCTCCGAAACTTTTGTCTGTCATAAAAAATTTTTTTTGGATCAGATTGGATTTTCTGCATTTTCGCATCCGTAGCAAGCATGTTGATAGGAAAGGATGATGAATATGAAAAATGCATACAAAAATTTTGGACTCAGTGTGCAATGACCTTAACATGTAAAGCGTAAAAAGTAATGGCCCTAGCACTGAGCCTTGCGGTACTCCATACTGCACTTGTGATCGATATGATACCTCTTCATTTACTGCCACGAATTGATGGCGGTCAGATAAGTACGATTTGAATCATGCCAATGCACTACCACTAATGCCAACATAATTCTCAAGTCTGTTCAAGAGAATGTTGTGGTCGACAGTATCGAATGCAGCACTAAGATCCAGTAGCACTAACAGAGAGATACAACCACGATCGGATGACAAGAGCAGATCATTTGTAACTCTAATAAGAGCAGTCTCAGTACTATGGTACGATCTAAAACCTGACTGGAAATCCTCATAGATACCATTTTTCTCACACATAATTGTGAGGATGCTACCTTTTCTAGTATCTTTGACAGAACAGGAAGATTTGAGAGCAGTTTATAATTAATTAACCTGTTGGGGTCAAGTTTAATGAGAGGCTTAATAACTGCCGGTTTGAAGGTTTTGGGGACATATCCTACTGACAATGATGAATTAATAATATTCAGAAGAGGATCTATGAGATCTGGAAGCACCTCTTTTAGTAGCTTAGATGGAATAGAGTCTAACATACATGTTGTTGGTTTAGATGATTTAACAAGTTTATACAATTCTTCCTCTCCTATAGTAGAGAATGAGTGGAATTGTTCCTCAGGAGATCTGATGCGATACTGTAGCTGACGGCTGCATGGTTACAATTTTATCTCTTATAGTATGAGTCCTGGAAGTAAAGTTGGGAAAAGTCAACGCCTGTTGATGCTTTATTTTTCTTTAGTTAAGCCACTGTATTGAATAAATACCTAGGGTTATGTTTGTTTTCTTCTAAAAGAAATTCTAAAAGTAACCACATCTTGCAGTTTTAAATGCTTTTCTATAGGATAGGGTACATTCACGCCAAGCAGTACGAAATACCTCTAGATTTGTTCTCTTCCAGCTGCACTCCATTTTCCGATCTGCCCTCTTTACGAGTGTGCTCGTTATACCGCGGTGTCAGACTGTTTTCCTTAATCTTCCTTAAGCGTAAAGGAGCAACGGTATCTGAGGAGAACACGGGCCACGTCTGTCGAGAGGATCTGGATGGTGTCTGATGAAAAAAAAATACGCAAAAAACAAGCTGTTAAAACTTTGTCGAGTCACTTTTATTTCTACGACACTGATGGTTTCAAAGCAGCTTCACATTGACAAACAGTGAGATTCTGCTGTACAGCTGCTCTAAGCCACTTGAGCTGTCATTATTCAGCTCAAGTCAGATCAGCTTTTTACAGTTCATCAGTAAATAGCAGATAGTGATGTCAGACAACAGAACCGTCCAGGAGCATGAATGCTGTAGTTCAGCCGGCGTGTGTTTCTACAGGCGCAGAGGGGCTGTCTGTCTGTGATCGGGGCCAAGGCCTGTGCCGGAGCCCCAGTGGCATTATGGGAAGAGCACGGGCGCGTCAACCAGCGCTGGAGTCTCAATGAGGATGGAAGCATCTGCTCTCATTTAAATCGCAGCCTGGCACTGGACCTCAAAGGTACGTGGATGTTTTTGGTAACCCAGCGGAGTGTGTCACATTTATTTCTGTAGTGCGTCCTCCAGAGCCGTTTTCTGCAGGTCTTAAAAAGGTCTGAATTCACCCTTTCTCAAAAAAGTCTTAAATCAGAGCTGAAATTAAATTGCATTCACTGCAAAAAAATGTAATGAGAATAACTAAATAATTGAAAATAACAGAAAAATACAATTAAATATTTTTGTCGGTATTTAAGTCTTGTGTTCCATTACAAATTTATAAACATCCTTAAATTTACTTGAGATGCAAATACATTTTTTTCTGAGTTTATGTAAAATCAAATATGTCAATGAGGAAGTTGATTTCTCTGACTCCATGTTCTAATTATCATAAATTCACTTTTTTTTTTTTTTTTTTTTTTAGAAACAAGATCTCTGTGTCGTTTTTGCATCCTAATTTCAGAATTTGCAAAGGAGATTTTGCACATTTGCACTAGAAAACAAGACAAAAATACTGAGGAATCAGAAGCTACAGAATTTTTTTCCCCCCCCATAATTCAGTCAGAGGTGTTCAAGCTATTTTTATAAAATGAATTAAAAAGTAATGTCATGTCTGTAGGATGCTGTCATTCCAATCTATAAAGTTCTGCTAATAAACTTCCTAGACATTTACATTGAGACATAATGAGATATTGTGTTCCTTTCAATCTATTCCTTACATTTTCTTAAATTAAATGAGTCTTAAAAGGATCTTTAAAAATTCATAAAACCTGCAGAAACAGGAAAATAACAGAACTGTTGAACTTCATTAAATATGAGACTTAAATATGGAGTGTCTATTTACACTGAGTGCAAATAGCCCGCCTTGTTGGCAGAGGCAATTAATAATTCTGCCCATCAACGTGTGATTGGGTTAGTCTACACTACAAAAGACAACCATTAAACACCAGCTCCAGTGGCACAGGTGGTATAACGCATTGTGCTCTTTTCAACACAATGACCCGGGTTCGAATCCGCCTTTTGGCAAACTTTTTTTTTCTTCTCCCTTTTCAAATCTCAAATAGGGAAGGCATTTATTTTCAATACAAATGAAGGACAAGTTGAAAATAAAGTAGCACTTATGGCTAGGGTAGGTGTTATTTTCCCAATAAGGCAGCATTATTTAATAATTTGAATTACAACAATTTGCACTTAATACGTTATTATTGCATACTGTTTTATGATGCATTACTATACTGAAGTGCAGATAATTGCCTCTATTTGCAATAAGTATTATAAATGGCAGAAAATCCTGCTGTTTTAACAGTGTGAATAGAATGTATAGCTATTTGCACTTAGTGTAAATAGCATCTATCGCTAAGAAAATATGCTGTTTACACTTGGTCCAAATAGCCACTGCCATAAAATTAATATCACACATACGCTCACGCTAATATTCAGGAAAACGGCATTCTAGCTTGTGTGATGTTGCTTACTATATCTTATCTTATAAACATAAAACAAAGACCTAAACAGGGGCTATCTTTTGCCTTTGTTACTTTATATTATAGGGAAAATGAAACCGCAGTCTAACTGGCTTCATCACACAATGTATGATTTTTTTTTTTTTTTACTCTCAAGGCGTGTTTTTGTTTTTTGTGTATTCATACATACGCAATAATGTCAGCTCACATATCATAAAAACAACAATTAAGGAATTACTGTAGCTGATAAAAATCGCACAGCACTAGACTGAATTTGAAGTGTCTTGTAAGTGTGTGTGTGTGTGTGTCAGAACTGAATGTCTCGTGTGTCTCTCAGGTGGATGCGGCGCTGACCGAGATCATCTGATCCTGAGAGAGCTTCACGCCGGCAGCGCCACTCAGACCTGGGACGTCGACGTGCTGTGATACGGACACGATCGCACGTGAGTGCATCAGGGACTGAAGCCAAACTGAGATCAGAACCAATCGTTTAACTACAAGCCAATAACTGATCCTAGGTCGTTTTCCGGGAACAGACGGTCTGGTCCTGTTTTAAACTGCACTGTGAAAGCGGAGGAACCAGAGGAACGAGGCTCTGCGTGTTTGTTTTTATCCCGTGAAGCACATTTGCACTAGCAGAAACCTCACGTGCGTTCTGCAGATGTTCAGGTGAAGTCACGCTGGAGTCGTCCTTTAATCCGCCGCCAAACAGTCACAGATACCTTTTCTGTCGGCTCGAGCTGTAGCGTCATACAGTCAGACGGTCTGCGTTAAACTTAGTCATTTCACTGGAGTCCTTCAGGAACACTAACGTGTGCTCAGAGTCGCACATATGTAATGTGTACTGCGACGTTCACGAGCAGCATTTTTAAAAGAACCTCAACAATAAATGTAAATTGTAAAATGCATTACACGTGTTTGTTTGAATTTGTTACACAATATTTCACACAGGGCTAGGATTATGACACTTGTTTTATTTAGCTACAATTTGTCACAATAAGATGTTCATAGCTGCTCCTGATGAAGACGGATGCTGTAGAACTGCAGCGTCATTCATGAGGACGATGAACATGATCTGCAGCACATGAGCTGATCTTTAAGGCGTTTGGCAGACCTGCAGCAGTCCTTCACTCCACAGACCCAGCAGCAGCCCCACTTTATCTTCATCCTGCAGGAGCTGCAGCTGCGCAGCCGGGACGCGCTCGCCGCTCAGCAGCTGTTTCAGAGCAGCCAGATGAGACGAGGGGAAGCGCAGACCCTGAAACCGAAGAAGCTCAGCGTGAGAATGATGCGACTGGACAATCAAGACAAATGAGCACTGTTAGTCTGAGGGCTGACGGACCTGCGAGACGACCTCTTCTTCATCATCGTCATCGTCATCCTCATCAGATGTTCCCATCATGTGCGTTTCTCTCTTATTCTTTAAAGAATGCAACACAAACACAACCAGCTCTGTGGCCTCGTCCTGATCCGAGAGATGAATACAGTTAGAACTTGCTATATATATATACATATATATATATATATATATATATATATATGTACACACACACACACACACACACACATATGCCCAAAAGATTACAAACACAAAACAATATTGGGTAGCACAACTGTTTCCAACATTAATAATAATGATTTATAAAGGATCATGTGACACTAAAGACGAGTAATGACGCTGAAAATTCAGCTTTGATCATAGGAAAAAAATTACATTTAACAGATGTTACATTGTAAAAATATTTAATTGTTTTTACTTTCATTTTGATCAAATGTGTGTATGTATGTGTTTGTGTGTATATATATATATATATATATATATATATATATATACACATACATATGAATACACATTCATATACATGTATACATGCACACATATATACTTGTATACATACAAATATACACATACATGTGTACAAATATATACACACACATACATATATACACGTACATATACACACACGCACACATATATACACATACACGCATATATATAAATATACATACATACCTCTATACACGTGTGTGTGTGTATATATATATATATAGACACATATTATACACATACTTTTATACATACATACATATACATATTTG
>JAHKKF010473480.1:0-10817 GCA_019740295.1 Labeo calbasu
TAACTCCGAATTGTGGGATAAAAAGACAGCCCTAGTGTGTGTGGTCTAAATGTTGTTTCTCATTATTGTTTGAAAATCTCAAAACATTGTAATTTATCATCACAAATAAGTATTTTTTAATGTTTTTACAATAATTTTATGTTTACATTTTGTACATTTACTGATTTACCAAACTTTGTCACAACTTTTTTTTTTTTTTTTAATTTTTAAGGCCAAATCTGTCATCTGTTTTTGTTAATAAACTATACTTTAAAATGTAATTTAATGAACCCTTTCATTTTTGTGGCTTCAGTCATTGTTGAGATACTCTTTTAAAGCTGGCAGCATTAACAGCTTATATCGAAATATATATCGTTACCGTTCAATATGGGGAAAAATTATCGAGATTACATTTTTGCCATATCGCCCAGCCCTAGGAATAACTAATGCAAAAATCAACACTTCCAACCATTATTTCATTGTTTGATAGAGTAATATCCAAGCAGTATGATTCAATCCTGAAACTGTGAGTCTGTTATTCAAAGCCTTGGTGTTGTTAGTGATAATGAGGAGGAGCTCAGTGAGATGAACATAGTTAACAAATGTAAGTATAATGTGAATATCACCCTCCCCTGGTTTCTTTTATGTATTGCGGAAGGTTCAAAAAACATTTCTCATATTTACTTGCACCATGCAAACGTTTATGTGTTTATGAATGTATTATTAAATAACACTGTTTATGTTACTGGAATTATAAAAAAGTTTAATAAAAATTATTATCAGCATATAGCACCATTTTATTGCATTGTTTTTCTTGAAGCAAAAAATAACAATTGGGATATTTTATTACTTTGCTCTAGCTGCTAATTAATGACCAACACATTTAGTCATTATGATTACGGCCATTACAATCTTTTAACATTTTATTCAGTTTGTTAGTTCATTTTTCTTCTCCCAGCTCAGCTCATGAACCACTGTTTATTGTTCAACAGGTGTTACCCTATCCTCTCATTTATAGTTTCTGTGGTTTACAAAAGATATTTCTGTGGTTTGATACTCATTTGGTTGCTGATGTTCAAAGTAATAACTGTGTGTGAGTTTTGTACAGCCTCTCAGGCATTTTGTATCACTGGGCTTCTATTCTTAGAGCACAATAATAGAGAGCTGAATCTGACAGAGTTACACCGGTAATAGTGAGATCAGTGGATGACTGAGATGCAGCCGCCTGAAACCGATGGTCGTCTGGTGTACCCTTATATGCCCTATTTGTTCGAGCACCTTGATACAGTAAATATTCTGGTTCTCTGTTTAGATACTGTCTGTACCAGTAAAGAACAACATAATTGCTGCTTGCTTCATATGAGCAGCTCAATGTCACAGACTCTCCTTCTCTTCTGATCACATCCTTGTTAAGTGGACTAATGCTGTCAGCAAATGCACCTGAAATAAAATTTGGGACATCATTAAACCATCAGCAAGATATTATTGTTCAGGTACCATGTAGTTAAAAAAGCAAATTATATTTACCTGAAACTATTGTGGCAATCACTAGTAGACATCTCTCCATGTTAACACCGCACTTTAAACTGATTTTGATGATAGTTTTAAGGTTAGCTATGTATTTCTTTGAGGTTTATATATGTTCTTTTAAACTAAATTTGATGAATGATAAAATGGATGCATAGACAAATGACTGCAGTGGGGAGGAGCTCAGCTGTCTATGAGTAGAGTGGGTGTGGCCAGTGACATCACAGCCAATCCTTAATCCCTTTTCATTTTGTAATGTAAATATAATGAGGATTACTATTTATTTAATTCATATGAACATCCTTATTCATTAAATGCAGAGTTAAATAACGAAATGGAATCTCAACTTTGCAATAGCAACATTTTATTTTGTTTTATTATAGATTTTTTTTTTTTTTATGCCTGTGGTGCAATTTTTTTTTTTTTTTTTTTTTGTTTGTTTCTTAGCATATGTAACTAATGTGTCCTTTTTTATTATTAAGAATTTAGGTTGACACAGGCTTCATAATTGTGGCAGTCACATGGAGAGGTTCAACAACACTATTTAGATGCTTACTTGGGGTTCTTGTATGAGTGTTGAGTGTGTTTCAGTCACTGTGGGCTGCAGAACACAGTAGTACACAGCAGAGTCAGACACACGCACATCCTGGATCGTCAGAGGAACTGTTCCTAATGTGGAGTCCAGTTTTGCATGAAATCTCTCCTGAAATTCAGGCTCTGTAGTTCCCTTCCCAATGGTAAAGGCACTCAGAATGAACCTTGGTGATCTGTTTGGTAGTTGTTTGTACCAGTAGAGATAAGCATTTGCAGCACTCATGAGAGTATAATTGCACAATAAAGTCACTTGTTTTTCCTCAGCAGAAGTTTTTTCACTTAAAGGCTGATCAACACTGTCCTGTCCCCAGCAAACTGAAAAAGATGGGATGTAGATTAATAATCAGATATTAAGTAACTCAGAAGATATTAAGATATTGGGTAACTCAAATATAAACTACTCAATGAAATACTCATCTAACCAAAACCATTTGTTGTGAAGAAAAGGGTAATAAGCCATTTTGTCATTCTTGCTCTGAGTTGAAGAGAGTGAGAGTAAGACAACTGATGTGAGTCTCACCTTATAGCAGATCTCACTGTTCTTAGTAGCTTCTCTTGATGTTCTCAGGAACTGAACAGTCACACACCAGAAATTAAGTCATGCTTCCCCCTGGTGGTGGTAATAAATAAACTAAAAATATATACATATATATTTTTAACTATGGTTTCATTATGCTATTCAACTATATACAATCTACATTTGTACATTTGTGTGATTGTGGATGTTCTGTTTTTGTTGAGTGTGTTTCAATCACTGTGGGCTGCAGAGCACTGTAGTACACAGCAGAGTCAGACACACGCACATCCTTGATTGTCAGTGGAACTGATGTTAAAGAGGTTATTAGATTTGCACTAAATCTCTCCTTAAAGTCTTCATCCTCATTGCTTGATCCAGAATATCTCTTTATCATGTATTTTGGTGCTTGATTTGCTTTGTATTGGTAAAGTAAAGTGTTGGGAAAGCATTGGTTTTGTATGTGCAGTCAATAGTCACTGTTTCACCAGTAGTAGCAGTTTGAACATTTGTTGGCTGAGTAACACTATCCTCTCCTCCGCATGCTGAAAATCAATACAAAATATGTACAATATGAATTAAGTAGCCTAAAACTAAAGTCATAGAATATAAAATACAAATAACCTAATTACATACCTAACGAAAAAAAAGAATGAGTAAATATATGATCTAAGCAGATATTCTATAACTGTTGCTGAGCTCAAAAAAAGCATAGTCTGATTATGTACTGTAAAAGGGAACTTTGGTAACTTTAAAAAAAAGTTGAGCTTCACCCACTGGGAAGGTGTATATTTATTATCTTGCTCAGCTGCACATCTTCTGGAACAACTCAATGATTTCAAAGTTAAATCTATTTTGTAAGATTTGTAAATCTGGACAGAAATTTCATTTTTGGGTGAACTTTGACTGCTCAAGTTGCAGTATACACATATGTGTGCATATCTTGTTCAGTGCATATCTTAATGCTTCAGTTTAGGAAATTAGCAAATACATGTGTGTATATTGTTTTATAATGATGTGATCAAATCATCTTCAGAAAAAGAAACAGTGACTAAAAAGAACATTGTTTATGAAAATATAGAAGGGATTTTTGTCAGAAGAGCTCAAGATCTCTTCAAAAATCATTACTGAAGTAAATGCTTGTCACCCTCTTCTGCACCGCACAAGTTATTACAAGGTGAGAATAACATTTGTGTTAATTGTTTATTGAAAATTGTATATAAATTGTAAGCATTTGAATAAGAATATCAAAATGATAAATGTACTTCTGATATGGTAGGGGAAATATAAATATCTGTCAATCAAGTAATATTTTTTTATATTTTATAATTTATTTATTTATTTATTTTTTTTAGGTTGATAACTAATAGTAAAATTAATCCGTCACAGTGTTAATAGACAAAAAATATAGCCAATATATAGCAAATATCATCAACCATCAGAAGTTGTAGCTTATCCCCATGAGTTTTTGTATGAGTGTTGAGTGTGTTTCAGTCACTGTGGGCCTCATAGCACAGTAGTACACAGCAGAGTCAGACACACGCAGATTCTTGATTGTCAGTGGAACTGATTTTGAATTTTTGTCGTGATTTGCATTAAATCTCTCCCCAAAGTCTTTGTCATTGTGTGGAGTTGTACCAATTATCATCATCATGTATTTGGGGATTCCTTTCACCTTTTGTTGGTACCAGAAGAGATACGGGGATGGATCGCTGGTTTCATATGTACAGCTAATTGTTACAGATCTGCCTTCAACAGCAGGTTGAACTGTTGTATTCTGGTCAACATTGTCCAGAGAATCACATCCTGGAACAGAATTTAAAGCAAAATCAATTATTATTCTGCATGTTATAATATGGCAGATTTGGAGACTCAAAAGCATCCTACTCACCCCAGAAAAATGTTGTAAAGATGAGAAAATGTCTTCCCCACTGTTTCATTATAAAAACTGTACTGTGTAACTGACATAAATGAACTGTTTACATCCCCGTCGTTTCAGCTTGTCTTTGGTGAGCCTGTTTTAATTATCATCTTACTATTTAATATATAGTGGCTGGGAGGAGCTCTGCTAAATCAGTACATGTTTGTTCTCTTCTCTTCCTTTTTTCTTTTCTTTCTTGTCTTCCATTTCTTAGTTTTTATTTTGTTTGTTTTCTTTATTGTTTATACATATTTCTGGCTCTTATAGATTTATTTATTTTTTATTTCTATTATTATCTTAATAAACAGTAAGTATATGACAACATGTTGAACCAAAGTATTAAAATGTTAAAAGTGTATGCTACCTGATACTGCTATGAGAATTAGTAGTGGACACTCTCCATGTTGGTTCTTCAAATGAAGTATATTTTGAATGATTTTACGTTTACAAATTTATTAATCAATGCGCTATTTGTTTTAAGGAGTTTTTATGTGAATATTCACTTACTCTGTTATTTTAAACGTTGACCTGAAAGCAATGCCCTGAAGACTGCCGTTAAGACAGCTCCTAAATTCATTGTTTTTGTGTGTGTGTGTGTTTTGGAATATTTCTACTTGGATATATTTTATTTGTCTTTTAATAATTAATTCTGTAAATAGTCTTGATGTTATTTAATTTGATCCTTTGATACTTTGTCACTAAATAAGCAGGTGTTACCATATTGTGGTTATATATTCCATGTGGGTTATATGAAAGATAAATGTGGTTTAGAGTCATTTGATTGCTATTGTTCAACTTTGTGTGCAAGTTTTTGTAAAGCCTCTCAGGCATTTTGTATCACTGGGCTTCAACTCGTAGAGCACAGTAATAAAGAGCTGAATCTGACAGAGTTACACTCCTAATAGTGAGTTCAGTGGATGTTTGGGATGTAGTCGACTGATAGCGAGGGTCTGGTGTATCATAGCTGCTGTATGATCGAGCACCTTTATACAGTAAATACTGAGGTTCTTTACTAGGATACTGTCTGTACCAGTAAAGATAAACATAATTGCTGCTTGTATCATATGTGCAGCTCAGTGTCACAGACTCTCCTTCTCTCTTGATCATATTAGTATCCTTGTCATTTGGTTTAATGCTGTCAGCAAACACACCTGTAATAAAATTCCAGTTGCACATTAAACCATCAACCCTTTCCATGAATCAATGCCATTCTTTCTAAAAACAAAATTTGATGATTAAAGCATAATTTTTATTCACCTGAAATGATGATGATCAATAGCAGATATACCTCCATGTTGAAAGTTTTAATTGGTTTTGATCACAGCTTATCGTTTTTGAGGTTCATACATGCAAAAATATCTCTCTATTTGCATTTTTTCAGATCTGAGCTGTTTTTAAAAGTAAATAGGTTAATGAATGCACTGAAGAACTGATATGCTTTATATTAATAATGTGGGTGTGGATTGTGATATCAAGATCTGCCCCCTTTTTTGCCAACACACAGCAGGCTTTGTTTTTGTTCTTGACTGTCGTTAAACATTTTTTCTGTTTTAACATTAATTACACTGATGTACTGAAAATATCGAAACAATAATAAAATGAAGCTTTTGTGCATATACATGTGTGACAATAAATGAAGAAAAATGGATGATTGTATCACAAAATGGGGATCAGCACTGAATAAGGTTTTTGTGTAAGAGTTGAGTGTGTTTTAGTCACTGTGGACCTCAGAGCACAGTAGTACACAGCAGAGTCAGACACACGCAGATTCTTGATTGTCAGTGGAATTGAATCTGTTGACACTTCAGAGTGAAATCTCTCCTTGAACTCTGTGTCCTGATCTCCTCCGTATTTGTCTCTCCTCAGCATGTATTGAGGAATGTCATGTTCTCTCTGGATGTACCAGAAGAGTTCTGGTGTTGTTGTTGTAGTTGCAGTATATTTGCATTGTAATGTGACCGATCCTCCTTCAGCTTTAGCTACATGTTTATCCTGCTGATTAACTGTATCTGGTCTACATTCTGAAATTATATGATAATCATTTTACAATGGTACTAGAAATAAATATAAACAAATTAAATAGTTAATAAATAAATAAATAAATACATTTAAAGAAATTAAATTTACATACCAGGAATAACTAATGCAAAAATCAACACTTCCAACCATAGTTTCATTGTTTGATAGAGTAATATCCAAGCAGTAGGAAACTTCAGTCGTGAAACCGTGAGTTTGTTATACAAAGCCTTGGTGGTGTTAGTAATAATGAGGAGGAGCTCAGTGCACCGTCAGATGAACATAGTTAACAAAATAAAGTAATATATCACCCTCTCCTGGTTTCTTTTGTATATTGCAAAAGGTTCAAAAGCCATTTCTCACATTTACTTAGACTGTGCAAACATTATTTATAAATGTATTAAATAATACTGTTTATGTTGCTGATATTATGAAAAAAGATTAGTATTAGCCTATGGCACCATTTCATTACATTGATCGTCATGTTATTCTTGAGGTGAATCAATTTTATGACCAACACATTTGATTGTTACAATTACTGCCATTACAATTTATTATCATTTAACATTTTATTCAGTTTGTTAGTTCATTTTTCTTCTCCCAGCTCAGTTCATGAACCACTGTTTATTGTTCCACAGGTGTTACCCTATCCTCTCATTTATAGTTTCTGTGTTTTACAAAAGATATTTCTGTGGTTTGATGCACATTTGATTGCTGTTGTTCAAAGCAATAATCAGTTTTTGTAAAGCTTGTCAGGCATTTTGTATCACTGGGCTGCTGCTCTTAGAGCACAATAATAGAGAGCTGAATCTGACAGAGTTACACCGGTAATAGTGAGTTCGGTGGATGTTTGGAATGTAGTTGGCTGAAACCGTTCATCTGTTTTACGCTCTTCACTATTTGATCGAGCTCCTTTTAGCAGTAAATACTGAGGTTCTGTGTTGGGATACTGTCTGTACCAGTAAAGATTAGATATTATTGCTGCTTGTATCATATGTGCAGCTCAGTGTCACAGTCTCTCCTTCTCTCTTGATCATATTAGTCTCCTTATTTGGTGTAATGCTGTCAGCAAACACACCTGCAATAAAATATAAGACATAGCAATTGCACATTAAACCATCAGACCTTTCCATAAACCAAAAGATCATGGTAAAGGCATCATTTGATTTTTAAAGTGTAAAAATATTCACCTGAAATTGTTATTTGAATCAGTAGCAGGCATATCTCCATGTTAATTCTTTAGTTTAAATATGTTTTAATTGGTTTTGATCAAAGCCTAATGATGTATTGGAGGTTTTATAAACTTTTAAATAAATGAAATGAATGATTGAGGTGGATGCACAGCTAAATGACTGCAATGGGGAGGTGCTCTGCTGTTATGAATAGTGTGGGTGTGTTCACTGACATCATAAACAATCATCTATCCCTTTATATATTTTAGATTGACATGCACAAATCCTCTATATAATTACAATTTAATCGATGAGAACTGCTTAAAATCAAAGCAATATTTATCAGCCTTATAAAAATTTTTTATGCAATTTATTGCAATTTATTCTCACTGTGGATCTTAGGATAATCTATAAAGCAAACCGTTGTGTTACACCGTAATTAAACCAACATTGTTCTTGTAAATCATATTAATCTATTGACACAGCTTCTAGTTTAATTCCCCTTTCTTTCAGAATATTTTATTTCACATTAGAAGTCAAATAACGTACAGTAGTTCTACCAGTAAAGATAAACATAATTGCTGCTTGTATCATATGTGCAGCTCAGTGTCACAGACTCTCCTTCTCTCTTGATCATATTAGTCTCCTTGTCATTTGGTTTAATGCTGTAAGCATACACACCTGCAATAAAATTGCAATTGCACATTAAACCATCAACCCTTTCAATGAATCAAAATTCAATTCTTGTTAAAAACAACATTTGATGATTAAAACGCTAATTATATTCACCTGAAATGATGAGAATCAATACCAGACATACCTCCATGTTAATACCTCAGTTTTAAAAAAAACAGCTTATCGTTTTTGAGGTTCATACATGCAAATTTGTAAACGTGATGAATGAAATAAATGATAGAAATGGATGCATAGATGAATGACTGCAGTGGGGAGGTGGTCTGCTGTTTATGATTAGTGTGGGTGTGGTCACTGACATCAAAACCAATCCCATGTCTTCTTTTCATAATGTAAATATAACAAGGAATAATGCATATTAAGATGTGAACTAAATATAGGCAATACTTACCAACCTCACACTGTGGATCTTAGAAAAACCTAACATGAGGCAAACAGTTGTGTTAACATTCATATTAAACCATAATTGTTCTTTCCTGTCCCCTTTTCTGCCAACACACAGCAGCTTTGTTTTTGATCTTGACTGTCATTGAACATTTAATATTTTAGTAGTAATTACAGTGGTGTACTGAAAATATCGCTAGAATAATAAAATGAAGCTTTTGTGCATATACATGTGTGACAATAAATGAAGAAATTGGATGATTGTGTCACAAAATGGGGATCAGCACTGAATAAGGTTTTTGTGTAAGAGTTGAGTGTGTTTTAGTCACTGTGGACCTCAGAGCACAGTAGTACACGGCAGAGTCAGACACACGCAGATTCTTGATTGTCAGTGGAATTGAATCTGTTGACACTTCAGAGTGAAATCTCTTCTTGAACTCAGTGACCTGATCTCCTCCATATTTGTTTTTCCTCAGCATGTATTGAGGAATGTCATTTTCTCTCTGGATGTACCAGAAGAGATCTGGTGGTGTTGTTGTTGTAGTTGCGGTATATTTGCATTGTAATGTGACTGATCCTCCTTCAGCTTTAGTGCATGTTTATCCTGCTGATCAACTGTATCTAGACTACATTCTGCAATATATGATAATCATATTGTAATGGTACTAGAAATAAATCTAAACAAATTAAAGTAAATAGTTATTAAATTAAATAAATACATTTAAAGAAATTTACTTTACATACCAGGAATAGCTAATGCAAAAATCAACACTTCCAACCATAGTTTCATTGTTTGATAAAGTAATATCCAACCAGTAAGATTTAGTCCTGAAACTGTGGGTCTGTTATTCAAAGCCTTGGTGTTGTTAGTGATAATGAGGAGGAGCTCAGTGCACCGTCAGATAACCATAGTTAGCAAATGTAAGTATAATGTGAATATCACCCTCTCCTGGTTTCTTTTGTACAGTATATTGCAAAAGGTTCAAAAGCCATTTCTCACATTTACTTACATAATACTGTTTGTTACTTCTTATGAGCATATGGCACTATTTCATTACATTAATGTTATTCTTGAGGTGAAACATAACAATTGGCATATTTTAATTCTTTGCTCTAGCTGTAATGACCAACACATTTGGTTTTTATGATTACGGCCATTACAATTTATTGTCTTTTAACATTTTATTCAGTTTGTTAGTTCATTTTTCTTCTCCCAGCTCAGTTCACAAACCACTGTTTATTGTTCAACAGGTGTTACCGTATCCTCACATTTAAAGTTTCTGTGGTTTACAAAAGATATTTCTGCGGTTTGATACTCATTTGATTGCTGTTGTTCAAAGCAATAACAGTGTGTGTGAGTTTTTGTAAAGCCTCTCAGGCATTTTGTATCACTGGGCTCCTACTCTTAGAGCACAATAATAGAGAGCTGAATCTGACAGAGTTACACCAGTAATAGTGAGATCAGTGGATGATTGAGATGCAGTTGCCTGAAACCGATGGTCTTCTGGTGTACCATCATAACCCCTGTTTGATCGAGCACCTTTATACAGTAAATATTCTGGTTCTCGGTTTAGAAACTGTCTGTACCAGTAAAGATAAACATAATTGCTGCTTGTATCATATGTGCATCTCAGTGTCACAGATTCTCCTTCTCTCTTGATCATATTAGTCTCCTTGTCATTTGGTTTAATGCTGTCAGAAAACACACCTGCAATAAAATTGCAGTTGCACATTAAACCAGCAGCCCTTTCCATGAACCAAAATTCCATTCTTGTTAAAAACAGCATTTGATGATTAAAACGAATTATATTCACCTGAAATGATGAGAATCAATAGCAGACATACCTCCATGTTGATACCCCAGTTTAAAAAAATGATCAAAGCTTATCGTTTTTGAGGTTCATGCAAACCTGTACATGATTGATGAATGAAATAAATGATTGAAATGGATACATAGATGAATGACTGCAGTGGGGAGGTGCTCTGCTGTTTATGAATAGTGTGGGTGTGGTCACTG
>JAHKKF010473484.1:0-12703 GCA_019740295.1 Labeo calbasu
AATATATTTTAATTTTTTTAATTACATTTTTTTTATTAATGATATATATATATATATATATATATATATATATATAATTACATTTTTTTATTTTAATTAAAATTATTAATGTAGATCTCATGGTCATAATCTAACTATAAAACACTAACACTAAAAAAGTAATAAAATGATTATAAATTTGCACAAAGTAAAAATAATAAATTTATAAATCTCATGGTCATAATCTCAGATGTTTCTCCTAAAACATCAAAAACCTCCATTAACTCCATTCAAAATTAATATCAGAGTTTTTAGTCTTAAACCTAACCAGGCAGCTGCTTTAGTCATTTCCTATAATGCAGTTTGGTGTTAGGACTAGTTGTAGTGTTTAAACCATCAGTGTTGGGTTTTGCTGTCTTGCTGGAACTTCTGTATTGTTTTCTCTCGCACGCTCACTTTCCTCCTGCCTTTGAATTTGTCTTTTATTTTCCGTCGAGAGGGGGTTAAAAACGACAGGGAGAAAGATAGACGTGCAGTAAGAGTAAGAAGGAACAACAATAGACAGAAAGACAGCGAGAATAAAGGAGGTGATCGCAGAGAAAAACAGATTTGTCAGCACACAGGGAAGGTCAGCGCCCTCCTCTCAGACAGGAAAAGACGAGAGAATGAAAAGGAGCTGATGTCTAGTGAAAGAGAGAGGGTTTTTAGGTGGTCTTTGATTTCTTTTCCTCATCATTCACTTCACGTTCCCTTTAAACATCCCTTTGATGTGATGACAGACGCTGTCTCTTTCTCTCCCTCTGTTTCTCCCTGTCGTTCTCCTGTAACAATGGACTGTGATTGCGAGGTTTTGAGTTGTAATCTTAAGCTCGTCAAACTGTAGGAGGTGTGTAGGTGGTCTTTTCTCAGTTTTAGTGCTTTTCTCAGTTTTAGTGCTCTTTGTGATGGATGATGGATGTAAGAGGTGTAAAAAATTAATATGTCCCGAAACTCATTTTAATACAGTGAAAAAGTGTGTTCCAAAACCTAGTGAACGCCCTTGCTCTTCTTCTAAAGCAGCATCGCAACTGGAACAGTAACAATGTAATACTAATAAGCATGTAAAAATGCATAGTACTCGCAAATGTTATATGTAACATAGTCATTAGTTATTAGAATTTTTTTGCACTTTTCAGTATTGAATTGAATAAGAGCATGCATATTGCATAGACTGAACTTGTTGCAATGCATTGTGGGATTGTCCCGCCAAAGCATGCATTTATATTTTTGCCATTTAGAAGACAATAAAGCTAAATAAATATATGTCTAGGCAATTCAAATGTTATATATACACTACCAATCAAAAGGTTTTGAACAGTAAGATTTTATTACGCCAAAAAAGGTAAAATTTTGAAATATTTTTAATATTTAAAATAACTGATTTCTATTTGAATATATTTTAAAATATAACTTATTCCTGTGATTTTAAAGCTAAATTTTTAGCATCAGTACTTCCTTCAGAAATCATTATAATATTCTGATTTGCTACTCAAAAAAAAAAAAAAAAAAAAAAATATATATATATATATATATATATATTATAAATAATTAAATAATAATTATATAAATATATTATATTAATTATATAAATTAGTAGTAGTAGTAGTATTTTAAAAACCACTGAGTATTTTAGAATTATTTGTCTGAAATAGAAATCATTTGTAACATTATTAATGTTTTTATGATCTCTTTTGATCTAGTAAAGACATCCTTGCTAAATAAAGTATAAACTTCTACAATTTTGTTCCAAAACATGTTTGGTTCTTTCTATTCATCAGGGAATCCTGAAAAAATGTACTCAACTGTTTTAAATATTGATAATAATAATAAAAATAAAACATTTTTGAACAGCAAATCAGCATATTAAAATGATTTCTGAAAGATCATGTGACACTGAAGACTGGAGTAATGATGCTGAAAATGTAGCTTTGATCACAGGAATAAATTACATTTTAAAACATGTTCAAATGGAAAACAGTTATTTTAAATAATATATTTACTGTTTTTGCTGCACTTTGCATCAAGTAAATGCAGGCTTGAGCAGAAGAGACTTTAAAAAACATACTGTTCAAAAACTTTTGACTGGTTGTGCTTATATTAACATGAGTGTATACATATACATATATATTTCAGTTATAAAGCATACAAAAATATAAAAAAAACTCCATTTAAAATCAGTTTGGAATGATTCAAAAGAATCAAACTTTCCGATTCAGTGTCCTACCTTAATGCACATACATTACTGAATTACTTTTAATTTTTATCTTTGAGGACAGCCACAATGCAAACACACACAAAAGTACTGACTGAGAACACGTCTGCGACTCATTTCTAAAGGTCAAGAGAAAGTAGCAAAGGTTAAAGGTCAAAATAAGAGAGTTTGTCTTGTTAGTGCTGCCATATTTATCATGTTGCCCCGCCACAACATTGTTATGTTCATGTGTACGTGTTTGCACCATAGGTGTGTGCATTTGTTTTCCCAACAAACCGATAGAAATGTACCCAGTTCCCTGCTGTTCACCCACTTCCCATAAACACACACACACATTCACAATGGAAGGTGTTGCAGCTCCAGACAGTCTGTCGTCCCGCATTTCCAGGAGTTTAGATAAACAAACTAAAAATACACACCCTTATTTTTTCACCTTGAACCCTATAGGTCACATACACATGGTATCAAAACAATGAACTCATCCCATGATGCATCATGATGCAAACTTATGTTTATGTGGTGTGTGATGTTTCTTAAGCAGTGATTGTGTTTTTACATGAAGAGTTGTTTTTATAGATTCACCTGTAATATGTGTTTTTGTGTGTGTGTGAGTCTATACAAACTCAACGAATGTATGAAACTCATTTGCATATCCTCCTGTGCCAAAACTTCCTGTATTATAAAACAGCGCGCAACTTTTCATGTTCAACAATACATGCAGAGCTTGCCAGAACCACACTCATCTTTCTAATCACTCCATTCTTTTATTTCCATGGTGGTTGCTATTAAAACCCTGTGGTTTTATTAATTGCGTATTGCAGGTTTTAAAGACCCCTGCAGCCCAACAGGGTGTACGCGATCCTGCCGGCCGATAAACGCGCCGTAAATTTTGGGAAATTCCTCTCTCTGAATGGAGGAAGTTGGCGTACGTGTTCAGGGCAGCATGAAGTTCAGGTCTTTTCAGGAAGTTCTGCATCAATACCTTCAAAAACCTGCCAAATCTGTTATATTAAAACAACACGCTTTGACACAATAATACCAACAGAGTTGTGGTTTCATAACGTATATTAATAAGTAATTCAACCGCAGCTTCGATGAAGTAAATGATTTGTTCATGTTGGGTGTTTCTGAGGAGAGGTCAAGCTCAGGATACTTAGGTAATAATTCACTCAGAACATATACAAAACATTAGCTTTGTGTGAGGAATAGGTTAATATGTTGCAATTCCCTGAAAATATTGTCATTTTTAGGTAAATTTGAAAAGTTTGTACTTCCAAAACGGTGGTATTTTATACTGTAATAAATACTGTAGCCTTGCGAAAGTATTCACACCCCTTCATTTTTTCGCATTTTAAATGTTTAAAATGCTTTTTTTTAAAATACTTTCTTTAGAAAAAAATACTTTGATCAAAGGTGACATTAAAGACATTTATAATGTTACAAAATATTTTTTATTTTAAATAAATGCTGTTTAATAAAAAATATTTTAAATAAATGCTTTTAAACTTTCTATTCATTAAAAAATCCTTAAAAAATATTACGGGTTCCACAGAAATATGAAGCAGCACTGTTTTTTTTCATGCTGGATAAATTTAGCTTTGCATTGCGGAAATACATTCAAATAGAAAACAGTTATTTTAAATTGTAAAAAATATTTCACATTAAAAATGAAAAATAGTAAATAATGACAGTTTTCATATTCTCATATTTCTTAAACAATTTATCCTATGAACATTTCACAAGGCACTGTATATATACTATTATATTTATTTATATTATTTGTTTACTTATATATGATAGTAAGATTTAAATGTTTTAAACAAATGTATTTTTTATCTGTATTTAAAATAAATTTTACATTATCATAACTAGAAAATTAATGTTAAAACTTTTTAAACTTAATTTAATAAGTTGAAACAGCAAATATTGTAAGCTCAAATGAACTTAAATAAAGCAATTCAACACTAGACAAGATTTAAAATCGTGAGTTGAAAATGACTTGTGCTTTTAAGTTGACATAACTTAAAATTTTAAGGCAGCCACAAAACTTGGTGAATTTTTTTACAGTGTATTATACTATTAATTATTTAGTAATATACACTATTATATTATCTTTTAATATTTTAAACAAGCTTTTAATTTTACTTTTCATTTTAAAACTTTTTTTGTTGTAATTTTTGTGCTTAGTTAAATTAAGTTGTAAGTTTTTCATTTCATATTCATATTTTTTTTATTTATTCTACAGCTATTTTTTAAATTTTAATTTTAGTTTTAGTTAACAACATTGTTCTGAAATAATGCCCAGTTTAGTTAGACATCCATTAGATTTAGTTTGTTGTGAAAGCATTACATAGAGTTGTTTTATTTTATTCTAAATACTTAAAAAGACTAGTTAAGAGACATAACTCATCAAACCTAATAGAGTTCCTAATTAAGTGTAATTTAAGTACCAACTTTGTCTCAGATATTTCTCATTTGGAGGAAAAAAGATTATTTGGTGATTTTGAAGAGAAATATTCAAGTTCAAAGCAAATACTGAATCTCTTTAGAGATTCACTGTGGTCTTTTTTGCAGAAAAAAGAGTCTTTGTTGTCTCCATTTGCTCTCTATTTAATCTCATTGCTTCTAGGAGCAACAGTTGAGTTATTAAGATGATCTCTTTGGTTATTTTTCTTTTCTTTAGATAGTTAAGACGCCATACAAGCACCAGCATCCGAAACAAAACATGCCCATCGATATATCTACTCAGGAGTTTAATGAGATTTGCTTTTGTTCAGGTTAATATTATTACTAGAGCTCGTCGGATGCGTTCCGGCAGGCATCGAGAGATGGACGACTTCCTCTGGGAATGAGAATAGGGTTTGTTAAGGTGAAGCAGGGCTTCTATGAATCGGTTAGTGTTGTAGGCCTCAGGGTGGGGTCAAGGTCAACATGTGGACCGAGTGAGTCATCAATCAATGTGATCCGCCGCCCTCCGCATGTTTGTCATCAATCACACTGATGGAGCCGTCCCTGCGTTTCGAGGGGGGGGTCAGAGGTAATTGTTAATTAGTGACTAAACCGTGTAGAACAACAGATGCCAGACCGTGAGACAAGAAGCCAATTGATGTTTCTTTCACATATGTGTGTGTGTTAGAGAGATCTTCCATGCCCTCAGGAGAGGAAACTGATCTTGATGTTTTTGTCTAAAAAAATCCTGGTGTTCTGCAAACTGTCATTAACACACACACACACGTTTATCTAGCTATCTAAATGGAGACTTCCCACTGACTTCTGTTATTCTTAAAGAGATAGGCACCTAAAAATGATCTGCTCATATTGTATCACATAGTTTGTGGAATACAAATATTTACTGCACTTTTCTGTCTAGTGAAAGCATCAAATTTATCATTTTAAATGTCTTTTTGTCTAAATATTAGTTTGTTTTCTACAAAAAGTTATCAGATGGCTTCAGAAGACCTGGAATATAGTGAACAAGTTGTATGGACTACCTTTATGATGCTTTCTTGAGGAGAAAAATACTAGTTTTCAGCACAGATTAACGAAAATTTGGGGGACATGAAGGTTTTTGTTTTTCTTTTTTTAAAAAGATAATCTCATTCAGCAAGGATGTATTAAATTGATCAAAAGTGACATTAAAGACATTTATAATGTTTCAAAATATTGCTATTTCAAATAAATGCTGTTCTTTTGAACTTTCTATTCATAGAAAAATCCTTAACAATAAAAATTAAACATATTAGGGTTTCCACAAAAATATGAATCTGTTTGATAATAATATAAATAAATGTTTCTGGAGCAACAAATCATTAAATTAGAATGATTTCTGAAAGATTATGTGTGACACTGAAGACTGGAGTAATGATGCTGAAAAGCTTTGCATCGCAATAAATCAAAATAAATTACATTTTACAATATATTCAAATAGAAAACAGTTATTTTAAATTGTAATAATATTTCACAATTTTAGTGCTTTTACTGTATTTTTAATCAAATAATTCAGCCTTGCTGCGCATAAAAGACTACTTTCTTAAACGTTTGAAAATTGTATCAGCTCTTATTATAGATAAAAAATTGAATATAATGACAGAGTTTTCATATTCTCATATTTCTTTAAATAAATGCTGTTTTTTAAATTGGAAAATCCTAAAAAGAAGTACTGTTTCCACTAAAATATGAAGCAGCGCATCTGTTCTAATGCTGAAAATTCAGCCTTGCATTGCAGAAATAAATTACATTTTACAATATATTCAAATAGAAAACAGTTATTTTAAATTGTAATAATATGTCACAATTTTACTGTTTTTTCTGTATTTTTAATTAAATAATTCAGCCTTGCTGAGCATAAGAGACTACTTTCTTAAACATTTGAAAATCGTACCAACTCTAATTATAGATGAAAAATTGTATATAATGACAGAGTTTTCATATTCTCATATTTCTTTAAATAAATGCTGTTTTTTAAATTGAAAAATCTTAAAAAAAAAAAAAAAAAAGTACGGTTTCCACAAAAATATGAAGCAGCACATCTGTTCTGATGCTGAAAATTCAGCTTTGCATTACAGAAATAAATGGCATTTTACAATATATTAAAATAGAAAACAATTATTTTAAATTGTAATAATATTTCACAATTTTACTGTTTTTACTGTATTTTTAATCAAATAATTCAGCCTTGCTGAGCATAAGAGACTTGTAGAGACTTGTGTTTTCATACTCTCATATTTCTTAAACATAATTCATCCTATGAACATATTCTTTCCTAAACAGTGAGTTGTACTGAATGAATAATGGGAGAGAAATGAGTGAAAACAGGCTTTTAGAGTAGATTTTAACGAGAGAAGAGCAAAGACAGAGACGAGATGTTCAGGATGTTATTTTTTAAAGTACAAGATGCTCTTGAAGCGTCTTCTGCCTGTCTGTGTGCGTCAGTGTGTGTGTTTGAGGATTTCGAGAAGCGATCAGGCCACCCACTGATGCAGTCCGTCTCTCATCGTGACTCGTCCGTCTCTCAGCGTCTCGCTAATGGAAAGACGTTGATTTGAGGGGTCAGAAATGCGACTGCTATATCTGCTCTTCATCCTGTATAGATATCGGGGAATGTTGGAATGCGTGTTGGAAACCAGAAGACACTTTTCTTTGTCTCTTTATCTGAGAGGGTCATGTCATATAGCCGGTGTTTGAATGGCTGGAGGGTTTTTGTCCTTACTGAAAAGCGCTTTCAGTTTGGTGAAGATTAAGTCCAGTAGAAAGAACGAATCAGAGAGGCTTTCCTCTTCCTCTGGTATCTCCAGCACCTCTGGATCAATCTTAAACAGAGATTAGAGTCCTAGACTGATGGCGATAATCTGTCGGGAGGTCTGTTCGCCTCTTTAGGATTAGCAGAAGAACATCTAAGAGCTTAATGCGAGAAAGCGCTTCTTGTGGGGTTTATTTTTGCTTCCAGTTTCTGGGGTTTTCTTTAGTCGTAGCAGGTTTCCAGCAACATTTAACTCTATGAAGCCTACAATATTAAATGTAATATAAAAAGACTACTACAGCTACTACATGCCTTCTGTCATCTGATTGATAGTTTATACATTTATAGCAAGTATAATTGTATGGTTGTGGTTCACATGTCTTTTTGCTGTGAAATCTTTATAGATTTTCTAAAGAATATGTATATAAGTATAACTTCCCTAGTAAAAAATAATATACTAAAATCTATTTAAAATGCATTTATTTGATGCTAAGTATACTACACATGCATTTACATGTTATGTACTTAATAAAAAATACCCTGCAATTGTACTTTTAGTATACTAAACTGCTATATTTAAAGTCTGCTAAATTGGAACAACTAATTTTGTACTTAGTGCACTTTAAATATACTTGATTGTACTAAAGTGGAACTATTGCAAGTATACTTTAGGTACACTTTAAATATTTTATTATTATTTAAACATCATACAATCCTTATCAGTACTGACATTAATACATTTTTAGGCTTAATATTAAGAAATGTGCATTGTGCACAAGTAGTACTCCAAACGAAGTTTAGTTACAATTTTTATATCAGTAAGTCTTGAGCGATATGTCAGTAAATGTGGTAATAGACTTGAACTGTACTTAGTAGAAAATAAATGCTTTTTAAATTTATTACTTTTTTTACTAGGGTTATACTGCTAGTAATATTTCAAAACAAAGTCAAATTGGACTGAAGCAGCTTCGATATACTTGATTATCCATTCATCTTTTTTTACAAAAAACATCAAATATGATCATCAGGCTTTTGAGGAATGTTTATTTGCTTATCTCATAATCATCATTGTATTGCATTGCAATATATGTTTTGAAACTACAGAGATTTTATCATAAAACTAAGAATTTAAATACTAAATTCTTCATCTTACTAAAACCAGTCTTGGGGGTAATGCATTACAAGTAACTTGAGTTATGTAATCAGATTACTTTTTCAAGTATTACTTTTAAATTTACAATTAGTTACTTTTTTTAAAATAAGTAGAGCTGCAAAACGATTAGTCACACTTAATCAATTAAAAATACATTTTATGTTTGTGTACTATAAGTATGTGTACTGCGTATATTTATGTATATATAAATACACACATATATATTTTTTTAAAATATTTGTATGCATTGTATTTGTATGTAAACACTTGTATATAAGTTATATTATAAATATATATCTAAATATTTTACATATAGATCTAATGTTTTTAATCTAAACATTTTTCCTTAATATATACGTGTATTTGTGTAAATATACACAGTACACGCACATATAGTATGTAAACATAAACTTTTATTTTGAATCAATTAATCGCGGCTAATCGTTTTGCAGCTCTAAAGTAAAGCAAGATTTTGTTTTCCCATTCATTCACTGATACCTCTCCTGTCTCCGTGTTCAGAGAAACTGGGAGTGAGGAGACTTTACAGTTGCCAAAAATATAACACAATGGTGTTTGTTATTGAAAAACAAATACAAATACAAAACAAATGTTTTTCTTCTACAAGTATGAGCTCTGTATTCTTACTATATCATGCTATATGAGCCATAAAAGCCTGATATATCAAATATGATATGCAACAACAAAATATGCATATGCATTTATACAAATATTTTGTCTAAAGGTTTAATAAACTTCCATGAAAAAAAAGCACAAAGCTTTACAGCGTTAAGTATGCATGAATGAATTTTTCTGTGTTCGTATTATAGGTGTTATACAAACTTTAAAAAGTGCATTAATGAGTGATATATTCTATTAAAGGAATATTCCACCCAAAAATTAAATTCTGTCATTAATTACTCACCCTCATGTCATTCCAACTCCGTAAGACCTTTGTTCATCTTTGGAAGACAAATTAAGATATTTTTGATAAAATCCGAGAGCTTTCTGACCCTGCATAAACAGCAACACAACTGAAATCTTCAAGACCCAGAAAGGTAGTAAAGACATTGTTAAAATTGTTAAACAACTGGTGTCACATGGACTATTTTAATCGTGCCCTTACTACCTTTCTGGGTCTTAAACATTTCAGTTGTGTTGCTGTCCGTGCAGGGTCAGATTGTGAGTAATTCATGACAGAATTTTCATTTTTTGGGTGAACTATCCCTTTAAAATAAATTAGTTCTGGGTCTGTTTGCATTCCCATTCTCAGATCATTTTGAATAGCCAAGGTGCTTTTTGCCATCATATGTTGGTTGTAGTTGTGACATGTACCAGCAGCCAATAAGAGGGTCACGCTAACCACCTAAACCTCGACCCCACGTTCCCATCGTTTCTGTTTGGTCTCTGGAGTCTAATAATAGGAGTTTATAGTAGTGTGCTGGAGTCCAAGGCATCTTTCATCCTTTTAGCTTTCATCCATATGCACACGGACGTCCAAACACAGCGAGAGAGGTTTCCGTGCGCTTGTGTTTGCACGTAAATGAGTGATAAGGATGATGAAAAACAGTGTTTTTCAGGCGGGAGGAGTAGGAGGACGCGACACGCTAGATTATTTAAACATCGCGCATTCTTTATTTATGATGTCAAAACATGTTTTACTCAGATGTGCGAGGCGGGTTCTTGAAACGTATGGATGGGAGAATTAAAGGTGACTGGTGCATGCTGGGAAGACTCCCAGAATTCCTCATTCATCATCGTCCGGTCTGTCTCGCAGACTCTTGACTTCACCTCCCTTTCCTGGCTTCTCTCTCCATCATAAATGCATCATCGTTTTGTGTACGGAAAACTGGCAGGTTTTCACGGTCCATCTTTGTCTGCTTATATACTTTGTAATCATTTCATAATTGAGTCATTTAATAATGTTTTATAATAGTCTGAGTCATAACCCAGATATTTTGTTATCTGGGTAACATATTCAACGCCTTGTTTTATGCTGAATTAACGCCAGTCCTGTGTGTTTCTCTTCTCTCGTAGTGTGTAAGGTGGGCTACTACAGGTCTCTTTCTTCAGAAGGCGGCTGTCGTAAATGTCCTCTGCACAGTTACTCCAAGAAAGAAGGAGCTACTTCCTGTGATTGTGACAAAGGATATTACAGATCGGAGACGGATCCCGCTGCCATGCCTTGCACACGTGAGTTAAACACAAACATTCACACCAGTATGAAGTGGGTGTACCATGTTTTTTGGACTCTATGATAGTGATTTACATGGATATTTAAGAGACTTTATCATAATTTTTTTATTTTTGTAAATATTTTTTATATTACAGTTTCCATTTAATAAGCATTTTAACCCTGTGAAAGCCTGACATATAAAATAATAGTCCAAAAAATCTAACTTTTAGAACTGTAACTGCAAAATAAAAAATAAACAAAAACATATATATATATATATATACATGTATATATATATGCAATAATGATTGAGAGATAAAATCAAAAACCTGATGACCATATTTTATATTATAGTATATTTATATGGTAACATTTTGTGGTAGTTTCAAAATTCAAAAATTCTAAATTCTAAATTCTAAATTCTAAATTCTAAATTCAAAAATTCTAAAATTCTAAAATTCTAAAATTCTAAAATTCTAAATTCAGTTCAAATGAGTTGCATTGCTGTCTATGCAGGGTCAGAAAGCTCTCAAACTTCATAAAAATATCTTAATTTGTGTTTCGAAGATGAATGAAGGTCTTATGGGACATGAGTAATTAATGAGTAATTAATGTAAGTACTTAATGAGTATTTTTATTTTTGGGTGAACTATCCTTTTAAGAGGAAATTTACGCATCAGTATGCTACAGTAGGCTTTATAGAGTATAAGCCAGATGTTCTCCTTTTGACTCTTGTACAATCTATAGCTTTATAATGTTTCATTTTTAATTAAAAATTAAATTAATTACAAAATGCATAAAATGGGCTGAAATGTATGTTGTCTGAAAAAATAAAATATACAGAAATAACTAATTGAAAGCTTAAATTCTAATAGAATGTTGTACATGGGCATGAGATTATTTCTGTTTACATCCTTTTATGTGCAGCAGATGTTCCTCACATCAAATAAATGAATTTAAATGAGACAGTATCAGTCTCACTCTACCAGCTGTCTGTCTGTCCTCTTTCTCTCTCTCTCTTCCATACTAATGACCACCTCCATCTCTTTGTAGAACAGACGCTGTTTGTCTTCTCCTTCTGTTCTTGTTTTTTCTCTCATTTCTTCTGTCTGTCTTCTTTCATCCTACTATTCAGAGATGGAAAGTTTTAGAGTACACAAAACGGCAATTGCATAAGTACACACACACACACACACACACAAACAGTAACAAAATGGAACCGTATAGCTCATCCAGTCAAATCATTGCAGTTGACCAAATTCTGATTTAGAATTGTATAACAAAAATTATGTTATAAAACAGATAGTTCCGGTCCTTGATTCTGATTGGTTGAGCCGTGTTCAAAGCTGTTGTAAATTACATACACCTTTGTTTACGTTTGTGTGTTGCTTGGCAACCACTTTGTTGCAACCACAACCGTTTCTGAGGAACTACATTGTTTGGCGGAAGAATAATGTTTTTATTAATATCATTGTACTTTATTTGCTCTGTTTTTTTGTTTTTTTTGTGAAACCTTACTACATATATGGAATAACCATTTTATAAAAGCAATAAGCTGTTACAAATTCACTGAAACAACAGCTTCTTGGGGCTTATTGGTTTAATTAAGAATTGTCAAACTATAAGTCCATGATAACTAAAACAAACTAGGTAGAATAAAGAATAAATATTTACAATAAATTGTATGGATAATACATAAATTCTGATTATGTGAGCCATACACACACACACACACACACACACACACACACATTCTTGCATTTGTGGTTTACGGGGACTCTCCATAGGCGTAATGGTTTTTATACTGCACAAACCGTATTTTCTATCGCCCTACACCTACCCTATACCTAAACTTAGCCCTCACAGGAGACTGTGCACAGTTTTTGAATTTCATAAAACACTGTTTAG
>JAHKKF010473487.1:0-25257 GCA_019740295.1 Labeo calbasu
CAGGCTCTGATCATGTGTACATAATGTAATGACATTAAACTCGTTTTTAACATGATAGTTTTATTTTTACATGTACTATAATAACATGTTATTAGCCCTGAGATAAATGACGTCAATGAATAAACACATAGATATGCATCAGCTATTAGTAATACTCAATAGTCTAGCGGTGGAATTATCGTTAAATGAGTTAGAGGTTTTGGGTTCTAATCCGCCATCGCATGAATTTTTTCACCCCTTAATAAAATTAAAAATGTTCATCAGTGATCCTATATCAGAGACACATTTGTGTGTTTTGTTTTGATTTTTAACTGTAATGAGTCATAAACGATGGATTGAAGCGCTCGCGTGTGAACACTGAGCACGAGCCGCATTGAGAAAGTTCCGTCACTAATTAACATCGCAACGAACATTAAGCATGATTTCAGAAAAATACAGATTCCAGCGTCAGCACCTTATTTAACAGAAAGGAATGTTTCATCAGCATCAAGTACGTCCGTGCCGCGAGATGTTCAAAAAAGTGGTGGGACAATATCGAACCTTGCAAAAAGTGTCCCACCCATCCCACCCGTAAATTACGCCTATAAAAATAAGTAATGTGGAACACTAACACAAGCAATTATGAGAAATATTTTTATTACAGCAGTCTTTAACAGTAAAACCAACACAATAGTGTTAAAATGTACAGTGTCACAAACTTTCTTGCAAAAGTTTTCGTTCTTTTCCATGCTGGTCACGATTTCTCTCTAAGAGTTATTTACCATTTGACTATTTCTATGGTCACACATTGATGGATTATAGAGATGTTTGTACAGGCGTGCCTGTTCAGCCAAAACAGCTTTAAAATTGTTCGTGATCAATACCGTGACACGCGAACAGTTTACTCGAGATGCCGTGCACACCGCCACGCAAAATGGCTGATTTCACAAACCCAAGCGAACTTGCGGACGCGTATAAATCAGTCTTTACATTGCACAGATTTAGGAGTAGTTTTAGGGCTAAAACGCTTTGTGAAACACTCTTAAAGCAAAAACTTAGGTGTCCTAAATTTAGGACTGGTACGCCCATTATTTTTAAGATTTTCTCCTAAATCGGCAAGTTATGAGCTACTTTTAGCCTTAAGATGTTTTGTGAATACGGGCCCTGAACTGTAGTCTTGAACTGATACCTGTGAGTGGTCCTATTAACGCTTTTCAATTGGTGTGCGATTGGACTTAAATAGATGGCGTTAAACAAAATATTGGTTGTGATGTCTTTTGCATTATCAACACACTATTTTCCTCTTTAGTACTGTAAAACTGCTTTGACACCATCCGTATTGTAAAAAGTGCTATATAAATAAAGGTGACTTGACTTTTTTGCTCTTACAGCTATAAATATGTAATATCAAAAAACACAGCTAATTACACATCTCCAGTATTTGATATTTTTTATTTTGCTCTGCTGCTCTCCATTGTGCTTTGTATTTAAAATATAATATAATTAATGTGAGTATCCTAAAATTATTTTTAATTATTTCCTTAATATTTATATAACGCAAATTATTTAAAATAAGCAGAGTCATCGCAAGGGCTATGTGAAGCGTGCCACCACACAGGGCCTTGCGCTTCAGGGTGTGAGATTGTGTGAATGTTAAACCCATGTATGACAAACTACTTTACCAACATCTCAACATCTCAACCTAAACCATTTCACCTGATTTGTAATGTAAATCAAACGTAAGCCAAATATTCTAATTGTTGTTCACAGCGATTTCAAGATAAAAATTTAGACCTCTTTCTCTGGATGTGCATGCTCTTGTTCAAGAAATTACAGTGGCTGTAGCATTTCTATCATAAAGAAGTGGCCAAGTATTAAAGATTTAAGTGGACCTCTGAATTAAGTGTTGTTTAGTCAGGGTTAAACATGAATTAGATAATGCTGTGAAAGGTGTTAACAACAACAATCATCAGGCCGTCAGCCCTATACATATGTATGTGTGTGTGTGTACACAATAATTCCTTTTATAATATTTTTGATTGTGCATTATCATACAGCAGTCATGTACGATAATCTGTTAAAATGTCCACCAAAGAAGATGCTGTCTGAAATATTTTACGAGTTAAGATATGTTTAACTGACACTTTAAACCAGCGGTAAAATACAGCATAGATGAGAGGATTCAGACCGGAGTTAATATACAAAATAATAGCAGTGTTAATATGTTGAAAGACATTACTGTATTCACTGTCAGAGACAAGATATAGTAGGGAATATAGCAAAGGAGATAAGATGTCTCAATAATTCCTAATGTCAGAGCCGCTTTACTCTCAGATTTCCTTCTCACTGAACCATCCATTACACATTTACCTCTGTTCATCAGAGAGTTTATAACTTTCACCTGCTGATGAGCAACATAAAATATCTTCAGATATAAAATTATAATAACAGTACATGGAAAAAGGAAGGACATGAACAGATCAGTCATACTCCAGGCAAAGCTTACCATAACAGAACACTCTCCATAACACCCATATATTCTACTTAATGGATCAAAAGATCTGTTATCTGTTACAAAGGAAAAATTGTTCCTAAAAAAAAAGTTCCTAATGCATATTACTAATGCATATTACGAATCAAAAAAAAAAAAAAATTGCATATTTATGGTAGGAAATTTACAGAATATCTTCATGGAACAAATTTTACTTAATAAGCTAATGATTTTTGGCATAAAAAAAGAAAAATTGATCACTTTGACCCATACGGTTTATTGTTGGCTATTGCTACAAATATACCCGTGATTATGTTCCTTCATAAGATAAACATGAAAAATTATGCAAACATGAAATGCTTTAAAAAAACAACAACAACAAAAAAAAAAAACAAAAGCAAAAAACAAAAAAAAAGTGCATCCTGAACTTGTACACAGAATTATTTATTTACATATTTATTAATATGTGCACTATACTATTGCAACAGCTTATCGGATATTGAAAATATTGATGACATAATTAGATGGTCATTATAAACATGCCACAGACAATGTTGTCAAATTACAATCTGGCTGAAGAAAAGTTATAATATTTACTTAATTTAGGAATTAAATATACTACAACACAATCAAAAGTTGATTTGAGCCATAGGTATTTTCAAAATTTTGCTTGATTAGTGTTAATAATTATGTCTGCTGTTTAACAACAAAGTTATGACAAGGAAAAAAAAAACACCACCACCACCACCACCCAGATCTAGGACTTCTGGCGTAAGCGTTTAAACATTAGTTTGAAAGAAACCCCAACAACATTTATAAGCTCTGATTATATTCTGTAAAAATGTCAATGAGAGAGGATGCTGTCTGAAATATTTTAAGAGTTAAGATATGTTTAACTGACACTTTAAACCAGCGGTAAAATAAAGCATAGATGAGAGGATTCAGACCTGAGTTAATATACACAATCCATAATAGAAATCTTACTATTTTGAAAGAGATTACTGTATTCACTGTTAGAGACAAGACATAGTACGGAATATAGCAACACAGATAAACGGTCACAATAATTCCTAATGTCAGAGCAGCTTTACTCTCAGATTTCCTCCTCGTTGAACCCTCTGTTACACATTTACCTCCCTTCATCAGAGAGTTTATAACTTTCACTTGCTGATGAGCAACATAAAAAATCTTTAGATATAAAATTATAATCACAGAACAAGGAAAAAGGAAGGACATGAACAGATCAGTCATACTCCAGGCAGCATTAACCATGAAGGGACACTCTCCATAACACCTGTATGTTCTTCTTGATGGATCAAAATATCCGTTATCTGTTACACAGGAAATATTGTATGCTGAAGACCAGAACCAGCAGATACATATGACACATAAAGTTTTAGTTGTAGTTATTTTTTGTTGGTACAGTAAAGGGTGACACACAGCCACATAACGATCTACAGCAATTAAAATTAAATTATAAAGAGAGGCTGAAATGAGCAGCCCTGTCATAGCCAAAAACAGTCCACAGAAAGTGTCACCAAAGTACCAGCACATCTCAATCAGCCTGGTGGCCTCTATGGGCATCACAAGTCCAACAAGCATATCAGACACAGCCAGAGAGAGAATGAGCAGGTTGGTTGGAGTATGAAGCTTTTTGAAATGAGAGATGGAGATGATCACCAGCAGGTTCAGAAACACAGTCCATGCTGACAAAAATGAAAAAAACACATACATGATATTGTATTCATGTCTGGTGTGTTTTCCCTTGATACATGATGAGTTGATGGCAGGAAAGCAGTACTGAGTCTCGTGATCGTTCGTCTCATAGGCCATGAGTGAGTCTCCTCCTGCTAGCGGAGTTTGTTCAGCTCATTTTCACTGTCTTTTCATTTATACAGTGTCTGGATCAGACTGAACAACCCATCTACCGCCCACTCTGATGCTGTATAATGATATTTAAATGTTTATTGTATGTACTAATCTTTTCTTCATGAATAAACTTAAAAATAAAACTATCAGAGAGAGAGGTGAGCGGGACTCGGGTTGGTGTGAGCACAGCTGTGCTACATGTTGGAGCACTAACCACGAGGGTACTGGCGCCAACATAAATGTAATTTTTTACGTTTATTTAAATGTAAAACGTTTATAATACCTCACATTTTTCAATCAACTTATGAGCTAATTTTTGCTACCAAAAGTCACTGATTAATTTTGAAGTAAAATACATTGGGCTCTGCATATGGCAGTGTGGGTGGGCCTCTATCAAGATAGTCCTGTGGGTTGATCTGTTATGTGCAGTGACACGTTGTTTATTCTGAGGTCAGAAAAGCTCATTGATGTTAAAACTCAATTATAATTGCTATAATTTGTGTTCTGCTTGTATTGTTGCTGTGGAGATGATCCTCCATGGAACTGTTAATTAAATGTGTGAAATATACACACATGTTCTATGTGGACATTCTATGGACATAATGGTTTTTATACTTTGCAAATTGCCTTTTCTACTATTCCTTTACCCTAAACTTCAGTCCTGGAGGGCCACTATCATGCAGAGTTTAGCTCCAACCCTAATCAAATACACCTGAGTACCTTCAATACAGAGATTTTCTTACTATTGGGAAATGAGAGGATCTGTATTACTTACGGTCAACTTGGATCACATGTCTTAATAATCAATCAAATTACAGCCTTGATGTCAGAGTTGTGTGACACTCAGTCATCGTTTACAGATACCATAGGAATGAATGGGAAGTGCCGCAAATTTAATCCTACCTGTCGCAAAAAGTCAGCAACTTCTACAAAATGTTTAGTGTAAAACATGTTGAAGATTAGCCGATAGGCTGTCGATTCTTTAAATGATAAGCTGTTTCTTCTAAAACATTGTTTATTCAGCATAGTGTGTATAACTGTGGTCACCACAAGTACAGTAATACCAGTAATACCAGTAATACCCCCCCCCCCCAACAAACAAAAGCATGACTCCACTTTGAATCTACTTTCTTTTCAAATACTTGGGTGAGAGTTTATTTTGTTGGGTAATGATCCTTTTTTATGGCAGGTACATCCATCAGCATAGCTGTTGTTTCTTATGTTAAACTCATTCTAAGACCCCACAAATTATGTTAACCACAATTCAATTTACAGTGGCAACAGAAAGACAACATCTGGGATGTGTAATAGCTGATATAGTGAATTATATCTGCAGGGTGCAGTTAGAAAGTGTTCTTTACCATTCTGAAAGCTGAAACCCAAATACACTGTGGAAATACAGCACTCATGAATGATAATTTGTAAAAATGTCCACCAGAGAAGATGCTGGCTGAATTATTTTAAGTGACAGGATGTGTTTAATTGACTTTCTAAACCAAGGATAAAGTAAAGCATAGATAAGAGGATTCAGGGCTGAGTTAATATAGAAGACCCATGTTAGAAAATTCACTATTAGAGAAGACATTGCACTCCCTGCAAGAGAAAACACATAGAGAGGTAACCAACAGAAAAGGTGAATTGCCACAATGACTCCTAATGTGAGAGCAGCTTTACTCTCAGATTTCTTCCTCACTGAAACTTCCAATACACATTTACCACTCTTCATCAGAGAGTTTATAACTTTAACTTGCTGATGTACAACACGAAATATATTCAAATATAAAGCTATGATCAAGCTGGCAGGAAAAAGCAAGGACACAAACAAATCAGTGACTGTCCATGTAAAACTCATCATAACAGAACACTCTCCATAACACACATCTGTTGTGTCTGAAGTGTCAAAACGTCTATTGCTGATTGAAAGTGCAGTGATATAAGCTGAAGAGCAAAACCAGCAAAGACAAATGGTCATTAAGGTTTTGGTTGTGGTTATTTTCTGTGGGTACTGTAAAGGGTAACACAGAGCCACATAACGATCAATAGCAATTAAAACTAAATTACTGAGAGATGCTGAGATAATCAGACTGAGGATAAAAGTAAACAGTCCACAGGCAGATTTGCCAAAGTACCAGCATGTCTCAGTCAGTTTAATGGCATCCACAGGCATAACAATAAGTCCAGTAAGCAAGTCAACCACAGCCAGAGAGAGAATGAGCAGGTTGGTTGGAGTGTGAAGCTTTTTAAAGTGAGAGATGGAGATGATCACCAGCAGGTTCAGAAACACAGTCCATGCTGACAGAAATGAAAAAAACACATACATCATATTATATTCAAGTCTGGAGCGTTTTCCCTTGATACATGATGAGTTGATGGCAGGAAAGCAGTGTTGAATCTCAAGATCCTCTGTCTCATAGGCCATGAGTGAGTCTCCTCCTGTTAGGAATTTGTTCTGCTCTCCTTATTGTCCTTTTATTTATACAGTGTCTGGATCAGACTGACCAACCCATCAACCACCCACTCTGATGCTGCATAGTGACAATTAATTATTTTTGTATGTATAAATTTATCCACACAATAGCCTGTTCCAAAGCACATAGTAATTCAAATAAAGCACCTCTACTGTATACTTAAAGATGACATTGCTGCAAACAGTCTGGCCGTGATTTTAAGCATTTGTTGACTATTAGTCGCACATTTATTAATAAACCATATAAATCACAATAATAATAAGCCTTCAATTGCCTACATAGCCTAATAAGCGCTAATAAGGCAGATATACAAATTAAGAATGTGTCAAGGAAAATCAGCAAGGACACTGCATTAAAGGAGAAGTCCACTACCAAAACAAAGACTCACACATAATGAACTCACACCCTTGTCATCCATTTTCATTGTAACAAAGAAATTAAGTTATTAAGTTATTAAGAAATTAAGTTTTTTAAGGAAAACATTTCAGAATATTTCTCCATATAATGGACTGCTATGGTGCCGCGATTTTGAACTTCCAAAATGCAGTTTAAACGCGGCTTCAAACTATCCCAAATGCAGTTGTGGCAGGCGTGGCAGTATTGAAACACCGTCTAAACTGTTCGCCAATCGCAACGCAGTGGGACAGCTAACCAATTGCAAAAGTTTTAGTTTTTCCCAGCCGAGGAAGAAGGGTCTCATCTAGCGAAACTATTGTTATTTTCATTCAAAAAATACAATTTAAATACTTTTTAATCTTAAACGCTCGTCTTGCCTTGCTCTCTCTCCTGGCACATCAAAGTAGCACCAGTATGTTTTATACTGATTACATAATATGAGAATATTTGTTTTCCATTTGAACTTGTTCATTTAAAAGTAGATACTTCACTCTATTTCTATTAGGTATATTTTTCATGTCTGTAAGGCAAGAATACACAGTGTTTCGAAGTTTCAAGCTCAAGTTCACAGAGACAATAAAGGCCTCCTGTAGCGAATCGATGCATTTTTTGTAAGTAAAATATCCATATTTAAAGCATAAGAATCACTTTAATCTAGCTTGCGCTAACAGTTGTACACGGAACTTGCTTCTTTGACAAGAGGCGTGGCAGCATTGAAACACAGTCTAAACTATTCGCCAATCGCAACGCAGTGGGACAGCTAACCAATCACAACAGGCTTACTTTTTCAGAAGGCGGGCCTTCATTTAACCCGGAACTAATCGAGCCATTTGTGCCAGGCTGGGAGAAATGTATTGCAATAATGTAAATTATGTTAAAAATAATGCGTTTTTCGAACCACCAAGCATAAAAAGCATGTTCTAGCACACCCCCAAAACAAAATCAAGACTTTGTAAAAGAGCATAATAGGACCCCTTTAAAAGATGTATTACTTATGACCAAAAATGACATGTATAAATGAGTATTTTAAGAGCAAGTGACCGCACCGGTGCCTTCACCTGTCATGCAGTGAGCACGCTACTGTACCACACTCTGCACTTCAATAGCGCACTTTTTTCCTAGGTTAACATTAGATTGAGCTGCCAGGTAAAGTTGCTACTAGTACATCTTTCAGAGAAAAAGCCATTTTTGAGGTTGATAAATGATAGGTTAACATTTGGATGTCCTGCTCAATGTACTGTATTACCACTTAGACCAGCCGTTAACGATCTGTCCGTCACGGACTGCGTGACTTTGCCACTTCCTGCGATTCCAGTGACTAATAAAATTTTGATCGACCAAGCCTCTCCTCGCTGACTAATGATTAGTCGACTATTAGAGGGCAGCCCTATTAATTACCCGTGTAATTTGTCTCCTTTAGTGTGTTGTACAGGAAGCAGTTTTGCAGACTTCAGTCCACATAAATTCCCACTAGCCTCAGGAAAGACCTTACCTCCTTCATCCTGGATGATTGGCGCTGCCAAATTGCCTCCACCTTATTGATGCACCCACCCACTCACATTTGGCCTCGTTCAGTGTCAACCCTGTTTCTTGGATCTTCTCTAAGGTCTAGTTAACCTGTTGCAGACACTCAGCCCAGGAGTTACTGGGGCTTACTACATCATCAAGGTAGGCGGAAACTGCATACATCCTGCAATACTCAACTTGAAATGTGATATGTGTCTCATGCAGGCCAAATAGAAGGATTGTAAATTCGTCTGAAATGCTCAGTATCACTTACATCCTGTAGGTCCAGGGTGGTGATAAACCAGGCTTGTCCAATTTTCTTCAACAAGTCATCCTCTCTCAGCATTAGGTGGGCATCAAACTTTGAGCATTCAGCTTACAGTTGGTCAGTGTATGGTGTCTTGAATCAACTCAGTCCATCCAGGTCTCTAGTGGAACAAAGCAGGGAATTGGTTCAGGAAGTTTTGCAGATCTTCCCTTTTAGTGTTTTCCAGGTGATCCAGGTTTATCCTCCGCACCAGAAGTGACAGTTCACAGTCCTGGAGTGCCAGTGTCCTGCTGGGTTTAGCTCCAACTTGACTCAGCACACCTGTCTGGTTTCAAGTTTCTAGTATGCCTAGTACCGCCTAGGTTGACTAGACCTTAGAGAAGATCCAAGAAACAGGGTTGACACTGAACGAGGCCAAATGTGAGTGGGTGGGTGCATCAATAAGGTGGAGGCATACTAGAAACATTGATCAGCTGGTTCAGGTGTGTTTAATTGGCTTCGGAGCTGAAACCTGCAGGACAGTGGAACAGGATTGGATACCCATGTAATACCAGGTGGCTCCTTCTACTTCTGCAGTAGGTTATGAGGTAATTGTTTGGACACCCCTTGTTGGGGTGCCTTGTAGGTTACTGGGCCCATCTTCTGTACCACAGTGTGGTCCTTGCCACTTGGCCAAAAATTAGTTTGATGGTGTTTGGAACATGAGTAACACTTTTTGTTGGTAATACCATCACTTTCAAGCTTGTTGTGCAATGGTTTCACTAATTTCAATCAAATTACAGTTAGTCTCCGTTATAGTGCCATATACAGTTTTGGGTGTCATGCTATTCGTGTTTTTTTTATTAATCAAAGAGCATGTCTAATTAAAGGAACAGTTCACCCAAAAATGATTTACTCACCCTCAGGCCATCCTAGGTGTAAATGACTGTTCTCCAGTTATTTTAAAATTTATCCTGTCTCTTCCAGGCTTTATAATGGCAGTGGATAGTGGCCATTATTTTGAAGCTCCATATCCGTCGTAAAACTAACCCATACGTCTCAGGGGGGGTTAACACGTCTTAAGCGGATCGATTGTTTTTTTGTAACTAAAATATTTCTATTTTTAAAATTATAAACTCAAATCACTGACTTTCGGCAACGGCCGTATGCACGTGCAGTCAAGTTCCAGCTTCTTCGCTTACCTCTGACTCTACGTATGACGTAAGGCGCATTTGTAGCGTAAGATCAAGTGAGAATAGACAAACAAGGATGGAGCAGTACAAAACAACGGTAACAAAAACAAGTCGAAAACAAGGAGATTCCAAAAAAAAAAAATTTCATAGTAAGAGAAGAAGAGCTTGAGTTTTTTGCAGAATACACTGACCAGAAACTCCGGGAGATGGAGGAGGCTGCAGCAGTGGCACAACAAACCTCTGATAGACCGAGAGTAGAGGACACGTGGTGGTGCTCATGCAAAAAATGTAATGCAACAGAGGCTGAGAGTATTTGCTGCCAAGAACGGAAAATTGGGATGCTGCCATTGGAAGACCTTTCTGCTAATAACACGACTGTGTTCTGTTGCATTACACAAGATGTAGGCTTTCCGCCGTTATTGAGCTGAAGTGTTTTAGAAGTAATATTCAGTTTACCTCGTATAAACTGGAGATGCTGACCAAGGCCTGAAGGACCTGGTGGTACCCTGTCTGTTGATTATGTGTCGTATTTTTCTGTATAACGTGGTATTACATATGTAGCTACATTGCAGCAATGTGTCACTAAATCCATGTATTTGTGTTACAGTCAATGCAGGCAGGTTGCTTACTGAGTGGTTCTAGAATGGATGCTAAAGGGGAAAAACAGGGGGTAACAGGAAAGTTTTTCCCTTCTGTGTAGTTCGGGTCATAAGAGACAAATACCCATCCCAGACTGGATCCTATCCTAAGACAAGAATGGGTATTGTTTTGGTTGATTTAATGATTTAATCTCCCATAAATTTTGTCTGAAAGGGACACTCTTACAAATGAATATGCAACATGGTAAGTTTTTCACATCTTTCACAATGCTGACATAGTTTTTTTTTTTTGGCACAAACTATTAGTAAATCTGGCCCCATGATTTTTATGATTAACTTTCTGCTCATTTTATGTGAACTTACGTTGTTGTAGTCTCCGCTATTTTGTTGTTATTGTTACTCTGTCTCTTTAGTTTTGTTTTCTACTGTGAAACAATAGCCTGGGACAGTGTTGCCACCTTGTGGAACAACTGATTACTGCAAATTCAATCCAATAAAACATGGGATTGGTTCCAAAAATTGGATGGTGTGTGTACTATTCTGATGACAAAATTTGCATCACATAATGTACGTTGACCCTTGCGTAGACATAAACAGTAAGTATACCTTGGGCTTTAGTTAACGCTACATGTTGTTAAGGAAGTAATACATCAGGACATATTTAATTCTTTTTAGTTATACAGCCTCTTGAGTGGTCCTGGCCGTTCAAAGCGGCCAAGGTTTCCAGATCTTCAGCCATCAGTCTAAAGGTCTGGCTACATGACACTAGATTGGTTCATGCAATATAGTGGAAGAGTGCTACTTGTGAACTGTGCCACACAGACCATTATTAGCTCTACCTAAAGACAGCATGTTCACATCAGCATAACTGTTGTTTCTTATGTTAAAATCATTCTAAGAAAAGACTGTAGAAGAGACCACAAAGCATCTGTATACAATAACCATAATTATATTTACAGTTACAACAGAAAAAAATGTTACATTTGGAATTGGAAAAATATGTTATAGTGCATTATATCAAGGGATGCAGTTAGAAATTGTGCTTTACCATTTTGAAAGCAGAAACACAAATGCATTGTGGAAATACATCACTCATAAATGATAATTTGTAAAAATATCCACCAGAGAAAATTCTGGCTGAAATGTTTTAAGTCATAGGATGCATGGTGCTTTTTTTTTTTTGGTCCCCATAAGAAAAACAGAATTACAAATCATACAGAAAGAAGTTGTTTGAAAATTGAAAAATGCAGAAAGTTTTGTGTGAGGGATATAGTAAGGGGATAGAAAATACAGTTTGTACAGTACTAAAAACTACACAAAACATAGAAAACCAGTGCGTGTGGTTCAGGTGCCAAACAGCTAAGAGAAGTATATTTCAACATCAAATTTCAACTAACTTTACCATTTTGAAAGCTGTAACACAAATACACTGTGGAAAACCAGCACTCATAAATGATCATTTGTAAAAAATGTCTACTAGAGAGGATGCTGGCTGAAATATTTTAAGGCATAGGATGCGTTTAACTGATTTTCTAAACCAAGGGTAAAATAAAGCATAGATAAGAGGATTCAGGCCTGAGTTAATATAGAAGACCCATGTTAGAAAACTCACTATTAGAGAAGACAGCATTGTATTCCCTGCAAAAGCGAAAATATAGAGAGGTAACCAACAGAAAAGATGAATCGCCACAATGATTCCTAATGTGAGAGCAGCTTTTCTTTCAGATGTCCTCCTCCCCGACGCTTCCATTACACATTTACCACTCTTCATCAGAGAGTTTATAACTTTAACTTGTTGATGTACAACAGAAAATATCTTCAAATATAAAACTATTATCAGGGCGGAAGGAAAAAGCAAGGACACAAACAGATCAATGACTGTCCATGTAAAACTCATCATGACAGAACACTCGCCATAACACACATCTATTTTTTCTGAAGTGTCAAAACGTCTATTACTGCTTGAAATGGCAGTAATATAAGCTGAAGAGCAAAACCAGCAAAGATAGATCGTCAGTAAGGTTTTGGTTTTGGTCATTTTCTGTGGGTACTGTAAAGGGTGACACACAGCCACATAACGATCCATGGCAATTAAAACTAAATTACCAAGAGATGCTGACATAATCACACCGAGGATCAAAGAAAACAGTCCACAGGCAGCTTTGCCAAAGTACCAGCATGTCTCAATCAATTTAATTGCCTCTATGGGCATGGCAATAAGTCCAATAAGCATGTCGGACAAAGCCAGAGAAAGAATGATCAGGTTGGTTGGAGTGTGAAGCTTCTTGAAGTGAGAGATGGAGATGATCACCAGCAGGTTCAGAAACACAGTCCAAGCTGACAGCAATGAAAAAAACACATACATGATATTGTATTCATGCCTGGAGCGTTTTGCCTTGACACATGATAAGTTGATAGCAGGAAAGCAGTATTGAATCTCAAGATCCTCATAGGCCATGAGTGAGTCTCCTCCTGTTAGGTTCCTATTGTTCTGCTCTCCTTATTGTCCTTTCATTTATATAGCCTCTGGATCAGACTACCAACCCACCTACCGCCCACTATGATGCTGCATAAGGAAACTAATCTATTCAATGCACCTAAGAGGTAAATAAGTTTAATTTAATTTAAAACAAACAAACTTGGAAGATTTTGTTTGGGCGCAGTACCAAATTTTCCCCATTAGATGCCAGCAAAACTCTGCTGGTGCACACAAATGTCCAAAAGGTCGCACAAGGGTTGAGTGATTTGGTCTATTAAAATGCATTTAAATACCCCCAAAATTCAAAATCGTGGCAAAAATGCCCTTGTATGCCTTTTAGATTTTTATATATATACACTGAATCTCAATGACTCTCATTAACAGTGACTTGCTGCCACCTACTGGTGGTTTTAATTAAACAAAAATTGTTTGAAAATTGTTTTTTGCATTTGTAATTACTCTTTACTGAATAACTTTAATACGGGTTAAATCCATATATACAGTGAACAACATGTAATGTGTTTACTTGCCTAACAATAATCAGAAACAATGAAAACAACAACTATTTTATGTTATTTTATTACTTTTTTTTTTTTGTGGGGCCAGTGAAAATTTTAGCAGGGAAAATCCTTGGTTTTGAGCCCTGTGCAACTTTGCCAAGCTCATAGAGGAATAATATAAAAGGATATAATGCAAATGTTGATGTTGATGCTCTAACACACACACACACACACAGCCATTATGACAGCGAGCCATATAACCCCAGTAAATGAATAAATATCTTTCGAAATTATAGGTTTGTGCAAGAAAAATACTGACCTTATAATATATTATAAAATTATATCATTATATTATACCATTATATCTGAGATGTGCACAATCAGCAGTCACACAATTTGTCACATCTACTATCTGCATAAACTACTACAGCTGAAAAGTGATTACAGATGGTCAAAAGCTTTTTAAAATGATCTGGTGGTGACCAGCCATGGCACCTAAATATTACATTATTAAAATATACTGTTTTTTTCTGTTAGCTACAGATTATGCACAAACCTTCTGTACCTCTAATAATTTTCTAATATTTTAACAAAGCTCTGATCAGCTGTCACATTCTGGTCATGGCTGACACATGCTGCCTCTGTACCCACTAAAAGTGATCAGAATGTATCAGAGGACATTGTTCAACATTGGTGCACGACTACTGTTACAGTAGGTCAGACAATCCAGTCCACCTCAATGGAGGAAATTAATATTAAACAGAAGAAATATGTAACTTTCATACTTCAATGGAAAATACAATGGGCATATGGCATATCGAGGCAGTCCCGTGGGTGGATCTGCCATGTACAGTTACAGTACATATCTTTGTTCAGTTTGTTTGCTCTTACTTACGTCAGAAAATCATGTGACAACTCAGAGGCCCAGTTATTATTGTTATGATTTATGTTGTGCAATTATTATTGCTGCAGAGATGATCCTCCATGGAACCGTTCATTAAAGGCGTGAAATAAACACACGCACACACTACACTGAGGCAACAGCATTTTGATCAGTTTTTTTTTTATGCCTTCCATGTGCAATACAGTTAACCAAATGAGCCCATCAGGCCTATGTGCAATACAGCTAAAATCACAACTAAATAATGATAGTTTATGCAGTTATTGTTTTCTTTCAGGATTATTATTATTCAGTAATTAACTACTTATGTTACAGCAAAGGCGTTTAAGTTTTTCAGTGTTTTGCATCAAAATGATTTCTACTATATAACTAGCAATGACATAGTTGCTAACAGTTAGGCCGTGACTATTATAGTCAAAGACTCCAGTGTTTTTTTCTTATACTAATATATTCATATTTCCTAAAAACACCAAAAGGAATGTGGTACAGACTAATCCCAGAAAAAGTCTGTCTGAAAAGCACACTTTAAAGGTATATAGGTCGATGCAAAGGCTTTTTACTGAAAAAAGTTTGGAGCTATTAATTTTGCTATTAAAATTAATTAATCTAAGTGCCCAGATTGATGCATTTAACTTCAATGTACAAAACAGATGTACATGAATGCATATGTAAATGAAAGTGTCAATCAGCTTGCAAAGTGATCCGAGGTGATCTGATGATCCGAAAGTATCATTTCTTGCTGAATGAAGAACCATCACCTTCAACTTAACCTTGCCATGAGAGAACTTCTTGTGCTTTCAGCCAACCCAACAATTCATCACAATTTCTCCATCCAGCTAGATGCATCAACCATAACACTTTCCAGGACAGCCAGGAACCTTGGAGATGTGAATGATGATCAGCTGAATTTCACAGACAACATTACTAGAACTGCCTGGTCCTGCAGATCTGGCTTAAACAACATAATGAATATCAGGCCCTTGCCTGGAACATGCTACACCAACTCCTTGTTCAAGCTCTTGTTTTGTTTAGACTGGACTACTGCAACACCCTCTTGGCAGGTCTTTCAATCAGTTATATCAAACCTCTGCAACTAATCCAGAATGCTGCAAAAGTAGTCTTTAAAGAGCTGGAAAAGAGCGAATGGCAAAACTGTTCATCTATTTGCACTGGTTACCAATAGCTGCTCGCATAAAATTCAAGGCATTGATGTTACAAAACAACCACTTGCTCTCTGATTTTAGATACTGAAAGTGTTTATATGAACCCTAAATATTATATTTAATCATTTAGGAGGCACACTGTGACTTCTTATCTTGAGGCCACTTTCATCATTACCTTAAATTAACATTAAATCAAGTTTTGAAGTTCCTTTATTCTTATTTTAATTATTTCATGGTAATACGTCACAATAGTATTCAATTTGTAAACATAAGTTGGTCATTTATTAATTTAGATTAATATTAATTGCTACATATACAAATATATTTTAACATTTCAAGGCGCATAATTAATAACAAACAGTATATATTTACTGACATTGTTATATGTAATAATAAATTGATCCTCAAGTGAATCATTCATTAAATGCAAAACAAACACAGCCAAACACGCACAACAGACTGATGCAACAGCTGCTGCTTTCTACAGCAGGGCCAGTGCTTTTTTTTAAATAATGTAACACAATTAATCAATTCACTTATTTAATCCAAAATCAGGTACAAAATCTAATTTAAAAAAGGAAAAGTGTGTGATAGTTATGTTTTAGTTGTTGTTTGTTTATTTGTATAGCACATTTAAAAACAACTCATGTTGACCAAAGTGCTTTCGAACAAAACAACATATAAAACAGAATAAGCAGCACTAAGACATCGAGAACAAAACAGCATGACATAAACACTAAAACAAAAACCATAAAATGTACAACTAACTCACACCAAATGCCTGGGTAAGTAAGTGCTCTCTTAAGAGTGCTTTGAAATGACCTAGTGAAATACAACATCTAATTTCCAATTGGCAGGTCATTCCAGAGGCGAGGAGCCGCAACTGAAAAGGCACGGTCTCCTTTGGACTTTAGGCAGGGTTGTCAATGCCCACTTCAGAGGTGTGATGGCATTTATTCCACCCAAGATAAAACACAGCGGAATAAAAACTATTTACAAAATTACAAAAATAACAGTAAAAGGGACAGAGGTTTAGTTGCTAAACCTAACTGAATAATTAGTCAAAGCAATTGATCAGAAAAAAAAAATATTGGTTTGCATTAATGTTAGCCTTGTTTGGATCATAAAAAACATAATAATAATAAAAAAACAGCCGACATAATGTAATGTTTAGCAGATCCAGTAACAGATATTTTAAACCAGCTGTAAAATAAAGCATAGATAACAGGATTCAGGCTGGAGTTAACATACAAAGTCCATATTAGAAATGTTATTGTGGCAGAAGAGATTATTGTAGTGTTTGTTAAAGACAAGATATAGTATGGAATAAAGCAAAGCAAATAAACTGTCACAATAATTCCTAATGTCAGAGCAGCTTTGCTCTCAGATTTCCTCCTCGCTGAACCTTTTACAAATTTATCACCCTTCATCAGAGAGTTTATAACTTTTACTTGCTGACGAACAACATAGAAAATCCTCATATATAAAGTTATGATCAGGGTACAAGGAGACAAAATTATATCAGTGAGTCTCCAGGCAAAATTTAATATAACGGAACAGTCGCCATAACACACATCTAATCTGTAAGAGATGTTAAAATATCCATTATTAATTGCATAGGAAGTGACATAAGATGAAAAGCAAAACCAGCACAGACAGATGGTTAATAAAGTTTTAGTCATGGTTATTTTCTGTGGGTACAGTAAAGGGTGACACACAGCCACATAACGATCAACAGCAATTAAAACTAAATTACTGAGAGACACAAAAAGAAGCAATCCAAGGATAACTGTAAACAGTCCACAGTAAGTGTTTCCAAAGTACCAACAAGTCTCAATCAGCTTTATGGCTTCTACAGGCATCACAATTAGTCCGATAAGCATGTCAGCCACAGCTAGAGAGAGAATGATCAGGTTGGTTGGCGTGTGAAGCTTCTTGAAGTGAGAGATGGAGATGATCACCAGCAGGTTCAGAAACACAGTCCATGCTGACAGCAATGAAAAAAGCACATACATGATATTGTATTCATGACTAGAACGTTTTCCCTTGATACATGATGAGTTGATGGCAGGAAAGCAGTATTGAGTCTCATGATCCTCTGTCTCATAGGCCATGAGTGAGTCTCCTCCTGTTAGGCTCCTGTTGTTCTGCTCTCCTTACTGTTCTTTCATTTATACAGTGTCTGGATCAGACTGAACAACCCATCTACCACCCACTCTGATGCTGTATAATGATTTTTAATCATTTACTGTATTTATAAATTTATGTAGCCACACAGTAGTTGCCTGATTATTACCACATAACTTCATATAAATTTCTTGTCTGTTTTTTTCAATTCAATTTGCTGGTAACAGAATTTGTAAAGAAAAAAACATATGCATTTAATAAGGGTCCATAAATGTATTCTAGCTACTGTATATAGCATCCATTTGTGTGGATTAAAAAAAGATAACACACCTTCAAATGCACTGAACAAATATTACGGTACCTTTTTAAGATGTTTTTCATTTACTTCTGAACAAACCCCTCATAGATGGTCTATCCATGCTCTACAAATCTGTTGTACAACCACATTAGGACAATAATGAAATTTAACACCAGGTCTGTTCTTTAAGGCTAGGATGACTGAAGCATTCAGTGTTATGTCATGATTTTGTTGATGTTTTGTGATTTTGAGACGTCAATATCCTCTTTAATACTGCTAGGTGGTCATGGTATGGCTTTTAGTGTAATGTCCATTATGTCATACTCATAGTGAATATGAATGACTTAAAAATGCATGGCCCACCACTGAGGACTCATATATCTATAGTTATCAACAACTTTGCTGCAAAAACGCCATGCAGTGTAACAGAGAGAATTTAGTATATCAATGCACATTAGCACAGTGTCTTCAAAGCACTCATGAAATCTGAAATAAACCAATAAGACACAATGTAGCAACTGCCATTCCCCTTCAGTCATACTCTGCGACGTTACGTCAATACTGATCACACCGAACAGCCTTTTTTGAATTGTTTTCTATTGTCAGTGAGCTTTATGCGCGCTGTTTTTAACCGCCTGCTGCGCTTCCTGAAGTACCTGAAGTTGAAAAAAAGCAACTCTGAGTGGAAAAGCACCCAACGTCATCGCGGCTTTTTCATTGTCCAATCGAATGAATGCAGAGGCGGGCCTTCCATTGTGGTGACGAAAGTTTTACTGTTGCCTTCATGCCTTAGACAGCAATGATGGAGGAGAAACTTTTGGTGTCTATCGCGGGTTACCCGGAGCTGTATTTTTTTAAGGTTTTTGCTGATATGATAGTTTATTAAACAGCTAAAAACCAAAGATTTTAGAGCGTTCGTGCTACAATCCTTTGATTAGATTGACAGGACGGCTGATTTGATGGTTGCCTAGCAACATAAAAAACTGCAACGTACTGCTCTTTTTAAAAAGTCACCAGAAAAGGGGAGTGCGGTGCGCCTCGCGTTTTCAGACATAAAAAAAAAAAGTTCGGTGTGATCAGGGCCTAAAAGACCAATTTCCTACAGCATACACGATCGTTGAGAGTGTCTTTTTCAAGACTCATTTCCGATCGTATGCTTTTAGGGAGCGATAGTTTCCTTATTTCCTCATGGCGGTCACAATTGCTGTCTCACAGGTCTGGGATGTAAACAAATGCATGTTGAGATGGTGTTTGTGAATGGGTTGTGCTCAAGCTGTGTGGGCATGCCTATCATTACGCTCGGTCACAGCTTACATTAATATTTCATCCACCTTTGCGTTCTACCCTTTCCAGTTTCGGGGGTCCCCACGGAGGTCCAGCTACTCTCAGCGAGTTTCTGAATGTTGATGCTGGTTCGTCCTAGTGCGAACCTTGCATCTTGTTTACTGCTCATGAGGAAGTTTAGATGTCTATCGCCACATCAGTGGAGGGGCTATCGTTTTCTGATGCCGGAGATTCTTCTGAGCAGCTCCCCGTTGTGGTGGTTGCACAGCCAGGGTCTGAGGCTAAGTTGACAGCCATGTTCCCCCGGGCAGCCCTGACCGCCAGGTGGGAGGTTGGGTTCTCTGCCTTCCCCCTTGGCATTCGGGGTCTGACAATTGGTTCTGGCGTCGGATGTGGCCCTTGCTGCGTTCTTCCCTGGTGCCTTTCCTCACGGAGGTTCATGAATAGCTCAGTTACGTGTTTGGCTCTTCCCCCCGCACTTACCTCGCGATTGGAGGCGACTTGAGAAGACGTTGAGTGTGCGATTGCGGTGCATTTGTGCCCGCAAGTGCCGCCACCTGGTGGGGCTGTATAGCGGGGCTTACAGCGCTGCAGGCCATGCCACCTCCACCCTGCACGCTATAACCTATAACCTATAGGCCATAAATAAAGTGGAGGTGGCTTGGGAACACGTTGATGTCCTGCAGTGCATTCGCACTCGCGAGCGCCGCCACCTGGTGGGATTGTTCGTGCTTCTCTGCTAGCCCCGGCTGTATAGCGGGGCTCACAGTGCTGCAGGCCATGCCACCTCCACCCTAAAAGCGTGCATGAGGGAAGTTCTGACTCGAGGTTGATGCAGTAACTGCGTACGGTGACTGAAAAGTCTCTCGGTTAGATGATGTCCATTTTCTTGGCCTAAAAGTGCTATTCTGGCTGAACCTAGTGGAGATATGTGACACTGACAAAGCTTGCTTTCTTGGTGTCCGTCTCTCAGGCCAGCCTCTTCGGCAACACTGTCCAGGACTTATCCCAGCAGTCTTGGGCAGTTCACACGCAGCAAAAGAACTTTAAGTGCACAAGGAAGGGCGGCATTATCGTCTGCCTGTCGCCGAAGGCACCCCCCCGGTGGCCCCACAGGAATTGCTCCACTCCCCTTCGGGGACGTTGAGCTGGCCACACCTAGGGGGCGCAGTCTGCCATTGGGTTGACTTGCATGAAGGCGGGCTTCCTGAAAGCAGACTACCCAGGAATTAGAGGATTGCTCTGGGAATACCCTTGGGAAAGACAAGAACGTTCTCTACCGCTGCTGCCTCTGACCTACGGGTCAGCAGGTACCCACCCCTTAAATAAAAGAGCAATTTTCTCTATGTCCTTGGGTTTCTTAAAACATATGAGTTTGTCTGTGAGTGACGCAGGTCTTCCTCACACCCAGGCTCAACACATGGTCTCGCCGTCTAACTAGGGATGCAGGACGCATTGCTTCCTCACACTCTAAGTGGAAACAATGCGGGATCATGGATCAGGTAAGCATTGCCTTAGCAGCCTGGTGCTGCTTAGGGACGTTTGCTTTCCGGGTTGAGCCATCTTTAAAAAAAAAAAAAAAAAAAAAAAGGCTGGTTGCTCTGCCGCAGGGGTATTTGTACCATTCCGATAATCCCTATTTTAATAAGGCAGCAGCTCAGTTACTAGTTCTACCTAGCCTCTTTGCTGGTTGATTCGGTCGGTCCTTACATCCGAGAAAAGCGGCGGGCTTCGTCCTGTCCTGGCTCTTAAGTTCCGAATCGGTCCCCTCTAAAAAATTCGGGCTATCATTCGGGTGGCTGACACAAAAACACATGTTTCTGTTCTTCAGCACCAGGATTGGGTTACAGCTTCGACCTAAAGGATGCGTGCTGTTATGCTCTGATTGCTCTGACACAGATCATTTTCCGGCCTGCTTTAGGGGTCAGACGTATCAGTACGGTCTCCCCTCAGCTTCCTACTTTTCGCAGTGATTGTTTCTCCGCCTTTCATAAATTTGCAGGGGGTAAAAACACTCCTGGATCCTCAACTATCTCTATGACTGAAGTATGAGGACTTCACTCGTGAGATTTGTTGGACGAATACGGGAACTTGGTGCATTCGCACTTTAGCCACGGGCACTTCAGGTCAACCGGGAGAAGGGTGAGCTCTGGGGAAAAAAAAGAAAAATACTGTGCTCCTCCTTTTCTCGGTATGGAGTTGGATCCGGTCAAGACATGTCAGCTGAAAGAGTTGGTGCTGAAAACTGCCTGATTCTACAGCATATGGCAGCCGTAGCCGCGGTTGTCCGCTCGGCTGTTCCATGTAAGATCGCTGCAGCACGGACTACACGACCGAATTCATACGGGGGAGAAGACAAGCCTGCCACAATGACTCCTAATGTGAGAGCAGCTTTACTCTCAGATTTCCTCCTCACTGAAGCTTCCATTACACATTTACCACCATTCACCAGAGAGAGAACTTTCACTTGCTGATGTACAACATGAAATATCTTAAAATATAAAGCTATGATCAGGGTGGAAGGAAAAAGCAAGGACACAGACAGATCAGTGACTTCCCATATCAAACTTATCATTAAAGAACACCATTTTGTCCAAAGTTTCAAAACGTCTATTACTGTTTGAAAGGGCAGTGATATAAGCTGAAGAGCAAATCACAGAAAATCGAATTCGATTTTGAGCGCGATTTTGGCGTAGCTTGTCAGTGCTTTACGGCTTTGTGTATTACTTGCCGCTCCAGCTGAACGCATGTGATGGAGCTTTACTACTAATCAAAGTACCGGCTTCATTGACTAAACGCGCCTCACGACATCGTTCGATTAATCGTGCAGCCCTAGATACAGTTATATGAATCAGTCTGGCCAAAGTAAGAATGAGACTCTTCCAACTAGAAAAATGCATGAAGCAATGACAACTTAGCTGTTTCTGTGAGGTTTTGGTTAACAAAGTCACAACATCAGGATGAATCTCATCATCTGTCTCAGGATTTATGAGAGCAATGTCCTGTTTGTCAAGAATCTCTTCTGCTTGGACTTGTGATAAAAAAAGGTCCTGAAAGCCAGCTTGTGTGTTGCAACAGGTTTGCTGGAGAAAGTCGTGTAGCATGATCTGCAGGGATTTTCTCAGTTGAGATGTAAAACCATTGGTCAGGGTGTGTGGAGTTTCTGATCTGAGAGACCCTGGTCGCCACATACACATAGAATCCTGGTAGTGTTGTGAATGTACCCAAGTACTATTTTGCTGTCGGTGTAGAATTTGACAGTGTCCCATGCAATGTCCACTTCATCTCTGAGCACATCATACAGTTCAACAGCTAACACAGCTGCACACAGTTCTAACCATGGAATTGTATGTGCTGGTCTCGGTGCCAGCTTGGATTTTCCCATGATAAATCCAACGTTTCAATGCCCTTCACTGTCAATAGCTCGCAAGTAGGTGACAGCTCCTATTGCTGTTGTTGAGGCATCTAAAAAGATGCAAAGTTCTTTTCTTTTCATGAAGGCTAGTGAAGCGGAAATGTAGCATCTTGGAATCTCAATGTTTTCAATGACATTTAATGATTCTTTCCACTTGTTCCATTCATTTTGTTTTTCAGGTGGCAATGGCATATCCCACTCATGTTGTTTAAGTGTAAGTTCTCTGATGATAACTTTACCATGCTGGTACCCTCATCTCTGTATACTGATTGCTTCATGATGTCCAAAAACTGTCTGTCATCCACGGTATTGGTTTATCATCATATCTGGATCTTTGAAAGACTGAACAACCCAAACTGTCTGTATTTACAGAAAAGCTGGTATCTTTCAGGCAGGATGAAGTGTGCGGATCCTGATGTGTAAAACTGAAATCTACCTTCACTTGGATGTTATTTGGGCAAGGACTAAGTATGGATGCGTGACCATTCAGAAGCACATTTGCTTTGAAAACATTCATAACTGATGATTTGTAAACCGTTCCTAAACAGACTTCACCCACAATGACCCATCCTAAGTCGAGTCGTTGGGCAAAAGGGCTACTGTGGGGGCCATTTATTTGCTCACGCACCTTGTGTACTCTCAGTATATCTCGCCCTAAGAGCAGCAGGATAGACGCATTGGGGTCCACAGCTGGTATTTTGTCTGCTAACACCTGAAGATGAGGATGGTGCCACACTACCTCAGGAGAAGGAATCTCTTTCCTGTCATCGGGTATCATGTCGCATTCTATTAGTGTTGGGAGCTGAATTTGTAGCTTTCCATTCTTAGGCTCAATTATGAAGTTGGTAGCTCTTCTACCTGATGTCTCTGTTTCACCCGAACACGTTTTCAATGTGTACAGGCTGGAGTTAGAGTTAATGCCAAAAATGTTGAAAAACTCTGTCTTGGCAAGCAAACGATTGCTCTGTTCGTCAAGCACTGCAAACATTGTTACTGCTTCCTCCCTCTTACCTGCTGGATACACTCTAACCAGACTGATTTTGGAGCATGAACGTGGACTGTATGCGTTGGCCTTACCACAGATTTCTGTACAGTTTGATGCAACTGAGAGGGGTGTGTCCTCATTTGGTACCTCTTTATCCTCCTTATCGGAATCAGCTACCGTTTGTGTGGAAGCAGGAGGACTTGGAAGCATAGCTGATAAATGCTTCTCACTTTTGCATTCTAGACACTTAATTGGCACTTTGCAATATTTGGCCACATGCTAAGTTGATCCGCAGCACCTGAAGCAGATTCTTTTCTCTTTGAGAAATGTCTTTCAATCATCTAAAGACTTGTTTCTAAAACTTCCGCACTTTTTAAGAGGGTGGGGCTTTTTGTGTATTGGGCACTGTCGTTCAGGGCTTTCCGCTGTCTTCTCCGCAGTAGATGACTGTTGAAATGCAAGTTCTGCTGGAACATCAGTTTTGTGTACATGCACGGGTTCACGAGTTCATGCTTACATATAATTAGCTGGAGTACAATAATGCATATTTGGTGTGCTGTCCAGGGAAGGGCTCCGAGCTCGGAAATGGCCCGAACCCGGAGAACCCCTCTAGGTGTAGTGAGAACTCGGAGTGACTTTGCTTTTAACTAAACAAAAAGGCTGAACAGCCACTAGATGGCGGTGTTCCTTAAACAATAACTTCAAGTCCCGATAAAGCCATAAAAAAAGGCAGCACACCTGAACTAAGTTATGTATCATATTTGATCGCGCTAACACTGTCAAAACACACAAGGTTTACATATAAACACAGTTGTTTATGTCTAAAGTGAAAGTAAACAAGTGAGAGGAAAAAGATGCGTGCAGCTCTTAAAGCGACAGTACTAAACATGCTGCCGCTTGTCATTAAAGGGACAGTTTACCCAAAAATGATAATTCTGTCATTATTTACATGTTGCCCCAAACCTGTATTAATTTCTTTCTTGTGCTAAACACAAAATAAGATATAATGAAGAATGCGGGTAGCTGGTCCCCATTGATTTTAGTAATAGAAATGATCAAATAGATAATGTTCTGATTACTCGATTAATCATCAGAATAATCTACAGATTACTTGAATACTATCTATATATATATATATATATATATATATATATCTATATATATATATATATACACATACATATATACATATATACATGTATATATACAGTACTGTATATATACATGTATATATACAGTACTGTGCAAAGGTCTTAGGTCACTAGTATTTTCACCAGCTAAAAAATGGTTTAAAGTAAGTTATTTCTATCTTTTGCTGTAGTGTGTCAGTAGGAAACATCAGTTTACATTTCCAAAC